>CM076578.1:1213476781-1213673060 GCA_034641835.2 Pinus albicaulis | reverse complement strand
CTCTGAAGATCCAAGATTCCACACCTTGATCTTTTTAAATATTCAGGATTCTATGCCCTAAAAATTTCATTATAGATCCAAGACTCCATGTATTTATATTTCATGGATTTAGGATTCAACGCCATAATCCTTTTATTACATATAGCCAAGAATACACGTCTTTATATTTAATGGATTTAGGACTCCATGCCCTAATTTCCATGGCTTCTCATCTAATCTTCTATGAAACTCCGCGCTTCACCTGAAGGTACTAATTGTGAGCTCATACCCATATATGGTTCGTTGGTAAGGTATTCTTCCAAGACCTGCACACATCACAATCTCATAGACTAAAGGAATCAAATTAATTTCATAATTAACTTATCTACATTTTACCAAGGATTGTGCATGACTTCCACAGTCATTTTGGTTTTTGAGAAATGACTTTCGTAGTCATTTATAGATTGAGCATCCTTGTTGTTAATGAACAAGTCCCATGGTACATCATGCTTAGTACGAGATTACACACATATAATCATACAAATCATATATCATCCATAAATCATAATTAACCATATTTTCCACATAGCCATGATCATCCATGGATTGGTGTCTCAATCCTGGATCATCATCCATGTCATACACCTATCTCCAAAATAGGATACCAAAGGAGAAAACATCATTGATATGCTCTTAACCAAAATCAATTATTATACACACAACCATAGATATTATCATCAGCACACAACAACCAAGTGACCCAAACTAGGTCTATGGCATATAAGCATGTACATAGGTCTGTCATGTATAATATTATATCATTATATCAAAATCACCATCTCTAAGTGTGATCAAAGTTATCTCACCAAGAAGGGGCACTACACCCCCCCATACTACTTCGGGTGAGACTTTGACCTGTGCAAATAGGTCACTTCCAGAAGGGCCAATAGTAAGAGGGTTTTGCTAGTTAAGCTTAACTCCAAACCTGGGTCAGGACGCCTCGAGCCAACATTAAGGAAGAGTTAGGTGGGATACATCTACATGGCCAAGATCTGTGAAAGGGTTGTAATATTCTCCTACTTTTAATTCATAAAAAATTATTTACTTTCCTATACCTAACGATTTATTTCATGCATATGTATTTCAATACCCTCTTGACTCATTGATTAGAGGTATTAGTTTGTATTATTTTTATCTTGTAGTTCTCGTGCTTGTTATGATTGTTTTCTTGGTTCCATTTATAACATTTGGACCTGGAGCTAAAGTTCACAAGTAGGGAGAAGAGGAGAACTTGTGCCAGACTCAAGGTGAGTCTTTCCTCCATATTCTAATTTCTCTAAGGAAAGCACAAGTTTTTTGTTTATGTTGTTTCTAGATCAAGCCACTAGATCTAGGGAGTTCACTTTTGTTCGCAGAAGAGAATTTTCTGTCAAATAGGCGTGGTAAAAATTTTAATTTAATTTTTTGTTGTCACCCTTAGCACAAAAAATAATATTATAAAATTGATAATATTGGTCGACAAAGAAGGAGGATTTTTATATTTTTAAGCTTCAATTTTTTTTATTTTAATCTATAATGTCGTGAAAGTAAACATGATGATATAAAGATGTATTTATTTCTGATTCTTGAAATGAGATTGATGTATAGTTTAATTTGTCTCAGTTTGAGACATTTTACTGTGGGAACAACTACATTGTAATGTGTTAGCTTATAATGGAAAAGTGGCAACCGGTATAACTATTATATTTCATTAATTTGCTGACAACTGAGTGTGAATGGAAACAAATAGGAAGACTCAATGGTAGAAAAATAAAAGCATGGTGTGACATGATATGGATTCAGTCCATCAAGAACAATAAAATTGGAAATCACTTGAAACGTTAGAAGCCTTTAGAAGCTTGAAGGTTAATCTTAGAAGCTTCAAGGAAGAGAAAAAAAGTCTCATTAAGGATCAAAGAGAAAAAGAAAAGCTAAATCCCATGTCGATGCAAACATTTTCCTACCGACAAGGATTGTTAGAACACACTTCCACCCTCTGAAATGTGGACAAATATCATATTGATATAAGAGACATTGCCAGGTTGAATGACAACAAAAATTTATTTTATGTTGGAATTGTGGAAGGTAGCACATAAAAAGTAATTATCCCCATAGGTAGAAAAGGAATTAAATTAGTCCGTGCGACCCACAAGGACATGAATATATGGTGTATAATGCTAGTAACTAGTAGGGGTTTTCCTATATATATATATATATCTATGAGAGTCCCTATTTGAATGATTTTTATGGATGTTGAGACCTTGAAGTTGCCATAAAACCTTGGGAAAATTCTTGAACTGATTCATACATACATACATACATACACATGCACACACACAACACTGTATATGATGATAGAGGACACATGGAATAACATAACTCATGGAGTTGAGTTTTTGCGAGATTTTTAAATTCTTTACATGTTTCTCTTTTAACTGTTGGATGCATGTTTTAGTTTTTCTTTGATTTTTCACTTGAGCATGGCCATGTTATTTTCTTGTAATTTTGGGTGTTTTTGCCACCAATTTTGTTGTTTTTTATTTCTTCTTATTCTTTCCTCTTATATGTTTTCGAGTCTTGGAATTTTTTGGGTGTGGAAGGATAAGAAATGGGACTATGGGAAAGATCTGAAAAGAACCCAACATGAGGTATAATAATCAAATGAAGCCCAGGGTGTGAGAGAAAGAAATTTAAAGGTAGGAAAGGAAGAATAATATAACTAAAAGGGCAAGTTGGGTCCATGGAATAAATAAACTGTTGTATGACAACTAAGTGGGATGGTTAGGTCCATGGGATTAATGGACAATGATATGGAAGAAGAAAAGAGGAGGTTTTCCTAAACTCAATCTACTTGAGATATGTGGATATATGTTATAATCATGAGTATGATGCTGATTAAATGAATGTATGTAAATTCATTGTGATTAACAATATCTTGCCATGGATCATTCTTGTGGAAGAATGATTTTTTAAATTCATTTGATGCACATGTGAATGTCTTGTTGGTATGAAATAATGAATTTATCCAATAATATTATTGGTTGTGTCATGAATCAATTGGGAAAGAGAAAGTATGTAATGATTATAATTTTTATATCATGTCATCTTGACACTCATGCATATGTCATGGTTTTAAATAGGGAATGTTGAAGGTTATGTCAACAAATAAAGGAAAATATGGTCTAGGACATGTTGGGACAAGCATGAGAAATTTGAAGGAACCACAAAGCCAAGATTTTGGCTATGAGCACACATGGAAAAGTGTGGAAAATACATCTAAGGTGGCATTTCCAGGTTTATGAAAAATAAATATGGTGTATTCCTTGGATTCTCAGTGATGTGCATGTGTTGTATCATGTGTATAAATGTATGTGTTTTACAATGTGTATATGTGCATGTGTTGTATAATGTGTTCATGACAGACATGTAGGGGAATGTTTGGGCCTCTATGTCATATAATGTGTTTGGGACAAGAATGTATGGGACTATCTTGGCTTGTGTTATTATTTGGGATAGGTAGGCCGCCTAGGATTAGGGGTTGTCTAGGCCTAGGATAAATGGTGATATTCCTGTTGATAGAAGTCTACTAGGATTGGTATTTCTAATGATAATCATGGTAAAGAAATTTTGATTATTTGAAATGTGTGTGTGTGTGTGTCTATGTGTGCCTACAACTAGATGTTTTCCTAGTATGTATAATCAATCCAATGCATAGGGGTTGAATATTGAAAATTTCATGGAGCACCTCCCCCACCATATGTTTAACCAATTTTGGAAATCGATCTAATGTGTGTGTGAGTAAAAGAGAAGATAAGAGAAGACCAAAATTGTAAGCATCATATCCACCACTAGATGTTATTGGGTTTGGCAACCATCTTAGTGTGTGTGAGTTGAAGACTGCATGGAGCTGTATGAGCACTATTGAGTTCTAGATGGGCTTGGAAAATCACTCAGTTTATGTGGATCCAAGAATAAAAATAAAACCAAATATAAGTGTCTATCATTTAATTTAATAAAATTCTAATTATTTCCATGATACAAATCTATTCAGAATTTTGATTTATAATAGATAGAGTAATCAATTTTGTTGTGATATGAGTTAAAATAAGATTGTGGAAATAACCCCATGGATGAAATTGCTAATGAGGCATGATTTAAGTTTACTATAGTTTCCTTTTGTTGAGTCTCATAAAGGTTTGTATGCCATGATGTAGAAAGTCATGTGAACTTCCTAGTTAGGTGAATGGAGTTCACTATAAGGTTAGATAACAACAACCATAAAGTTATTAAAGCATGGATTGGTACATTGGAGTTAAATAATTTAGGAATGGGGCCATTGTGGGACACTATACCCACTAGTATTAATTGATAAAAATAGAGCTTTCTATGATATGTATGAAGGTGTTGAGGAAAGGACCTACCTCAGTTATGAAGCTCTTCTAATGCGAGGAAACCTTGCCAAGGGAAGGAGGGTGCCTAAACTTGGAAGGTAAATGATTGCAAGGAAGAGGAATCAGATCACCTGAGGGAAGAGGATTTAGCGAAGGGGGTGTCATAATGTAATTTGGTTATGAAAAAGGCTCATGGGCATAACTGATTGGAATCATAAGCACATTTGGGTGTGTCCTGGGAAGCCTTGGACCGAGACTATTCCCTGAAGGAGCAAGGAGCACAAATGAGAAAAACGTTGAATATTGGAGGTAGGAAACACTCCGAAAAAAAAGGGAAAAGTTATAAAACTGGAGTGGCTATAGAAAAAGAACCAGAAACTACAAAATATCCATCAAAATATAGTTCACTTAACGAACTTTATTCTCACTCATTTATTGGGTGAGCGATAGTATACGTAAAATGTAATTGTAAAATTATTTGTATTCCTAAATCTCACAATAATTGTGTGCTTTGTTTAAATCATTTTTTGTAATTTTATTAGGGTTTAGAACACCGAGAATGGTGTTCCTCTAAGTAAGTGGGGCTTGTGATTTCCCCTTTCAAATAATACCCTATTGTAAGTAATATAACCATTTTGTTATAATTAAAGTTGTAGAGATATGGAACAAGAATTTTAGAGCTTGGGGAGGGAGAATGCTTGATGAATCTTAGTTGTATATTTTTTATTATTATTTAGCCTAATGTAGGGGTTTTGGGGTGGGCAATAACCTCGAACGGATTGTAATGGGTCAAAAGTAGACCTAGAGTCCAAAAACCACGGTCTGTGGACCGCAGGATAGCGTAGGCTACATCGATATAAATAGATGAATAGTTTGAGTCTAGAGGTAGGCATGAATTAAGACTGATGCTACGTGTGAGCTATTAGATTTGTTTTGGGTTGTTTTGGGTAAGGATTCTTGCTGGCTGTGTGCACAAACATCCTCAGTCCTGTTGTGTGCAGACTCCGCTAGTCTCAGTGTGCGGGTTGGTTTTCGTTGTAAGTGGATCTGAATGTTAATGAATGCGAAGTATTGTTGAAGTATCTGCGTGCTATCTGGATTGGTCATGTTTACTGCTGAAGCGTATCTGTGATGATTATTTAGCTATGAATGTATCTATGTTTTTGCATAAGTATATCTGTGATATGTTATTAACTACGATTATAAATGCTCTGTAATGGTAAGTGGTAATGCACACATGGATGTGGATATACTGACTAGATCTGATAGTTATGTTATGATTATATGTTGAGTACATTGTTAAAAAGGTTGTGAATAGACTCATTCTGGGTAAACCTAACAAGTTATAATACAGAACTACCTCACATTACGTACTCTTTCCCAGGGTGCGGAAACCTAGTTCCAGCACCCTCCCATACTACTTCGGGTGAAACCCTGGCCTGCGCAAGTAGGTCATTGCCGAAAGGGCCAGTAGTATAGGTGTTTTTTGGCAAACCTTAACCTCCGAACCTGGGTCAGGACCTCTCAAGCCAACAAATGGTTCTGTTTCAGGGACCTGGAGCATTCTGAGAGAGAGATCGGGTAATGCCATGAGGTCCTTGGAGACCTAAGAGGGTGGAAATTGAAGATTGGTTTGAAAGTCAGATTCAGGAGTTTACTGTAAAGGAGAATCGCAACACGAAATTGATGACTGAGAAGTGGAAGAACAAGAAAATCTTCACAGAATTCTATGAAATTTTCTTTGTAACCTTTGTGCACGATCTTTAGGAGTGGTTGGCAAGGCTCATAGAATTCCATACGTGCTGGAAGGACGATCGTGTAATGCAGTGGACACCAGAATTTATTCAATAGCTGGAAAGGATTGATAATATGATAACCCTACAATAGATCACTAGGTAGATAGTGTGCTGGGCAGATTCGTGACAAAATTCGCGGTCGATCAGTTCATGTCATACTCTGAGGTAGAGCAGAGGTTATTTAAGGGTTTCCATGGTAATTTCTTGAAAACATTGCCTTTTTTAATCAAAATATTATTGTGCGAAAAGGGTGTTCTGTGCAGCCACATCGAGGGAATGACCTCTGATCCGAGGGAGAGCACAACACGAAGTGGTAAGTACTACCAAACTAATCAAGAAGGAGATAGATTTGTCTACAGTCCATTAAGAGAATCAGCTTCGCATAGCCCTCCAACTACATCAACTTCAAGTTAGCATAAGGGTAAGAACTGAACCATACCTCCACCGCCACTAGAAGACGATATGGCCACGCACATGAAGCTACCTACCTTGAAGGGTGTAGGGGATGAAGATATGGAGCGATTTTGGTTTGTTGTAGAATCAGTATGGGATGCACAGAATGTGGCCACCAACGTTATAAAGAGAGCACAGTTATCAATTGCCTTTGAAGGAAGGGCCTTGGATTGGTATATGGCGTATGTAGGACAGCATGCAGATCCATATATTCCGAAAATTAAGACAGTGTTAAAACAATAGTTTTAGAAGCATAAGTCCTACTCTCAGATAGTGGTCAACTTGAAAGACTTTAGATAGGGACCTACTGAATTGGTATGGGAAGCTGATCAGTGACTGAAAAAGGTTATCAGAGATGGGGAATTACAGTATGATGATAGGTAGCAGAAGGAATGGTTTATCGCTATGCTACTGCCTCACCTGTGTGGACCTATGGGTCAGCAATTGATTGAAATGCAAGAGAAGGCCTTAGAGATTGCCATGAAACTAGAGGTTGTGTCGAGGGACGATGCACAGTTTGGGGTACAGTAGATCCAGGGGTAGTTGGAGGCAATGCACCTTGAAATACAAAACATGTGAAAATAACGAGCGAAAGAGGCTACTCCAGACATATGGTGCATAAGATGCAGGGTGTGCAGCCATACAAAGAATCATTGTCATTTGTTGGCAGATTACATGCAGGCTGGGGGACCTAGCCCATTACATCATAAGGAGGTTGTGGGACCAAGTGGTCCAACATTATGGTGTGTAGATTGTTGTGTCATCGGGCTACATGATACTAACCACTGTCCCCATATTGGTGCTTATGTTCGAGAATTGAAGCAGCAATGGTGTCGATTCTGCTCCTCTGTGGGGCATGATGACCATAATTTCCAAACCTATGACTTGATGATAGACGGAGGAAACCTATACAGGGTACAGGCTAATTCTTCTTCACCAGTATATCCCTCAAGTAGAGGAGGCTCCCCAGCCAGGGGCAAGGGAGGGGGAAGAGGTGGAGGTGTAGGTCAGGGAAGAGGACACTTGATTTGTTACAACTATGGGGATATAGGGCACTTTGCGAGGGAATTTCTGAACCCTGTGTGACAATCTTGCCATTATTTTAGACAATTGGACCATGTGATTGAAGACTGTCCAATTCTAATAGCAAAAATGCAGGAAAAACAGTAGACACCTACGCAAAATTTACAGAGGGTTAAGGTGGAACCACGTGATGAAGGACCGAGTATTAATGTCATAATGCATAGCGACATCGCTACTGGAGGAGCTCAGGAGAAAGCCAAAAATGAACCTCTTATCCAGAAAGTAGTAGTTAGAGAGGAAAGCTTGGACCTACAGAAGGAAAAGGAAACCTTTGTTGCAGCTCATAGGGACTTTACTAAGGATGAGGCGCCTACTTCAAAAGCTCCAGGGAACCTGAGAATAGACGATGAAGTTAAACCATTTCTACAGGCATGTATGAAACTACTACGCAACCAAAAGGTAGTAGAAAATATACAAGCAGTAATAGACACCTGCGCAGAGAGAACTTACCCACCCCCGGAGTTTAAGGATGTGCATAAACTTTACAAGCATAAGAAACACACTGGTTGAGAAATGCGGCTAACAATGCAAATTGGTGATTATGAAATGGATCAAGTTATTTTTGACCCAGGATTAGATGTGAACGTACTGGCCAAGCAAACTTGGCAGCGAATGGGAGAACATAAGTTGGAATGGTCCACTATCCAGTTGTGCATGGAAAACTAGCAGAAGATCATACCATTGGGAAGGCTATAAAAAATTATTGTAGATATCACAGGAGTTAAGTTCCGTGCCGACTTTGAGGTCATTCAGATTGTGGAAGACGCGGACCCCTATCCTACGCTCCTAGGATTGGATTGGGAAATAGACATGGGAGGTATTATCAACCTAAAGAAAATAACCATGGTGTTTTAGAATGAGGGTACAAGGATTATAGTCCCCCTAGACCCTGCAGAAGGAGAGCGTTAGATAGAATCATTGTACGAAGAAGAGGATGTGGATAACATCTATAAGTTAACCACTCATGACATAGATTGGATCAATCCTACAAATGATGGTGTGATTTGCTAGGAAAAGGACAACAAATGCTTCTCCGACTCTGACGGGGAGATAGAAAATTGGAAAAATCGGTTACATGATGTATCTGTGTTGCAATGTCTTAGAATCACAAAGAACTTCCTATGCATCTCCTTATAGGAAAGAGAACTACCCTACTTTGATGGTTCTGGTAGTATTAGGGAGGTTTTACGAGAATTTGAAGCTAAAGTCCCATGGGAGCAAAGGCTATGGGCCCTTAGTCTAGCCATGCATGCAACCCTGGCAAGATGGTGGGACATGCATAAAGGGACATTCCAGTATCGGGAAGAGTGGCGAGACATGATGGTCCTATGGTTTGAACCTCCAGTTCAGCTGTGCGTAAAGACTTTCCTTGTCCCAGGGGACCTAGATGGGAACTTTTCCACATGGATAGAGAAATGGTGCAAAGGAACTATGGAAGAATGGGTTCACATGTTCATTCATGCCTTGGGGCCAATCCCCACTGCATGGTCTTTAGATGCAGAACTACACCAGCTCACCCGCCACTGGGAAACATTGAAGGACAAGTTCGTAGGAACATTTGGGTTGGTAAGTGGAATAGAGGCAATCAATGAAGCTCTGTAGGATATAGATGACTTGGTATTTGATGAATCATGCCCTTCCGCAGCATAGGGGGAACCAACATGGGAAACACAAATGCAGGATATAGTCAAATTCTGCAATTTAGCAATATAAGAGTTTGATGAGGACCCACGAAATGTCTCTATCCCAGAGTCAGGGGAGAGCATGTAGTTGCTGGACCCCCACTGTAGACCGTTGATGTCACTAAGCCTTTGAAATTGTGAGAAGTCAACATTGGAATGGAGGAGAGACCTAAGCTAGCTAAAATTGGGGACTACTGAGATGATGATACTATAGGAAAAGTTGCATAACTCCTCACGGAATATCAAGAATTATTCCCAAAAAAATTCTTAGAACTCAAAGGTATTAAAGGGGACCTAGGGGTCATGCACATCAATTTAAAACCATATGCGCGTCCTATGAATTAATGTCCTTCTCGGTTGAACCCTAAGTACAAATAAAAGGTCATGGAAGAAATCAACAAAATGATAGCCGTAGGTATCATCGAACTAGTCAAACAGTCAGATTGGGTAAGTCTTATGGTGGTACAGGAGAAAAATACTAAGGAAGAGATACAGATCTATGTTGACCTGTGCAAATTGAATGTTTCTTGCGTACATGATCCCTTCCCTACACCATTCTCAGATGGAATCCTTGATAGCATGGGGGGGCAGGAAGGATACTCATTCACGGACGGGTTCTTAGGCTACCATCAGATCAGAATCGCACCTAAAGATCACAAGAAAAGTACGTTAGCCACTGAATGGGGATATTTTCAGTATACTGTCATTGTATTTGGGCTCAAGAATGCCCATGCCATCTTTTCGCAGGTGGTGGTCGCATTATTCAAGGAATTCATCCACAAGTTCTTCAAGGTCTATTTTGATGATTGGACTGTCTTTGGATTGGTAAATAAGCATGTCTCAAACCTGTGCTTGATGTTGGACGCTTGTAGAAAGCACCAGATTTCCCTAAATATCAAAAAGTGCATATTTTGTGTACTCTTCGAAATCTTGCTCGGCCACATAGTTTTTCGACAAGGATTGATGGTTGATCATGCCAAAATAGAAGTTATCATCAATCTCATAGTACCTACAATTGAGAAACAGTTGCACTTTATCCTCGGACATACAGGCTACTACAAGAAGTTCATTCAAGGGTACACATTGATCACAACACCAATGGAAAAATTGCTAAAGAAGGATGCTTCATCTTTTTGGGAGGACGAGTGTTAGAAGAGCTTCAAGCTACTGAAGGAAAAGATGATCTCTACACCTACTCTCATATTCCCTGACTGGGTGAAATTTTTCCATGTTCATGTAGATGCATCAGGGATGGCCATGGGAGCTGTCCTTATGCAGTCTAGAAATAGAGACATTGACAATCTAGTTACATTTGCTAGTAGGAAACTTTCTAGTGTGGAGCACAACTACTCCATTACTGAACATGAGGGGTTGGCCATGGTCTACACACTACAAAAATACTTCCATTACCTGTTAGGAGGGCACTTCAAGATGTTTATAGATCACTCGGCTTTGAAGTACCTAGTGAATAAACCTATGTTAGGGGGGAAGATCTTATGGTGGACGCTACTGTTCCAAGAAGATGACTTTGAGATCATCGTCAAGTCAGGAAGGTTGAATGTTGGGCCAAACCACTTATCCTGAATCGAGAGTGATGAGGAACCCACCAACCTAGAAGAAGGGTTACCCGATGTGCAACTATTCATGATTAAGGTGGTTGATGCGCACTTCGTCAACATCATTCAATTCCTAAATACATGGATGGCACCTGCAGAGTATTCGGTATAACAAAAGAAAGAGTTGGTAACCTGTGCAATGAATTTACCATAATCGTAGGCCATTTGTATAAGCTGGGAGTTGACGAGGTGCTGCGAAGATACGTATTGGAGCATGAACGGCATGCCATATTAGTAGAAGCTCACGAGGGTGTAGCAGGAGGACACTACACAGGGAAAGAAATGACACATAAGATCTTGAGAGCTGGGCTATGCTGGCCTACACTGCATAGTGACTCTCACAACTACTACAAAGCTTGCGATACGTGCCAACAAATAGGAAAACCATCGTGCAAAGACAAAATTCCCCTGTAAGTGAAAATGGCCCTCCAAGATTTTGACAAATGGGCCATTGACTTCGTTGGGCCCATCAACCTGCCAGGAAAGAAGAAAGGTGCGTGCTACATCATCACTGCAACTGATTATGTATCTAGATGGGCTGAAGCACAAGTTGTGAAGGATTTCACTACAGATATTGTTTCGTACTTCATTTTTGAGCAGATTCTAACCAAGTTGGCTATCCTAAGATCTTAACAAGCGATAGAGGTACACATTTTTTTAATGAAACAATATAGGCCTTGATTGAAGAATTTCGGATCCACCACGCGAAAATAATTCTGTATCATCCATAGGAAAATGGAGTGGTAGAAGCCTTTAATAAAATCTTGGAGCAGGCAATGACTAAGGTTTGTAACGCCGATCGCAATTATTGGGACTTGTGCATCCTGTCAATCCTTTGGGCCTATCGCACCACTTGCAAGAAACTGACTGGAAAAACACCCTTTCAGATGGTTTATGGCAAGCAGGCCATTATGCCCATGGAGAATATTGTTCCTAGCCTGCGCATCTTAGCCTTTACAAATATGGCAGAGCTTGATATCATGGAGGAGTGTTTGGCGTAGCTTGTGGCTTTGGAGGAAGATTGTTTCATTGATAATTTCCATCAGCAGGTTCAGAAGGCTTGGGATAAGGCATGGCATGATCGACATATTCTGCAAAAGACATTTGCGTATATTGAATTGATCCTGTTGTATGATAGCAATTTTGCGAAACACCCGAGGAAGTTTCGACAGCACTGGCTAGGTCCCTATATGGTAAAAGAAATAACTAATGGAGGAGTTTTTCGGCTAGCTAGCCTACGCGATGATATGATACCAGGATATGTTAATGGCAACTGGCTCAAACCATACCAGATCAAATGACAATATGGCTAGAGTATCTATATGGGGCGGAATATTTGTAGGGGTCGGTCACAGATTTGGACGCCTGGAGGAGTGTGATAGGAGCGCAGGAGTGCACTGGGAGCATAGGTAGTACACTAGGAGTGTAGGGGTGTGCAAGGAGCATAGGAGGTATGCTGGGAGAGTAGGGGTGTGTTGGGAGAACAGGAGGTGCAAAAACTAGACGTTGGAACAGTAAAACTAGGTAAAAAAAAAAAAATTACCTTTGAAAGGAGCAGGCGGCCAGCAATTAATGAGGTGATTTCTGAAGATTTTTTACCATTTACTTGATGGTAAGTTCCTGTTAAGTTTCACTGAGTTTTTGGTTGATATCCAAGGCTATAAAAGCAGAAGGATAACTCAGAATAGGGTTCCATATATCTTGAACAGTTTTTTCTTAGTGACATTCTATGGCTATCACACTTCGTTAATGTCTGGGCATGCTGCACCCTCTGATAGTAGCAACCCTGAGTTCATCTTTCATGCTAGAATGACGGCGACCAATCCTACTGAATCCTCACAAATTGTGGTATCGATGGAGCAAGAATCTGAGGAAGTACTGGAATTCGACTCCGAAGTGGAGGAGGTTATGTCCACGCCAAGCTAGGGGAAGCAGAAGGGGAAAGAAAAGGCGCAAGGGTCGGGGAAACCTGCGAAATGGACTACGGTGAAGCCCCGCACCTCTCCTCCAAATGTCAAATCCCCATGAGTGGTGCCCCAGGAATGTTCGCCTAACCCATTTAAGAGACCTCTATCTACTCAAGAAGATGCCTAGATTGCTAAACCGATGAACTGGCTATCGCCCTATGTTCGGCCTCGCAGGCCCTCAAAATGTACACCTAAGAATCTTGATGGCCTACGCACCTATCTGCAAATTCCACTAACTCCGGGTGAGGTCCCCATCATTGGAGAACCTTTTGGAAAACTCCACGAGGTAAAATTCGACGACCACGACCTGGCCAATTTGGAGGCCTTCCACGAATTGGCACCAGAGCTATATCTTGAAAGGGTATTGGAAGATGGTGGGATAAAGATAGTTTCCATGCCATTGAAATGCAGATTAGCTGGTTCTAGGCTATTAAACCTGTATTAGATGCCTCACTTTGGCCACTGCAATGTCATAGACCAACTTGTACACTAGCTGCCTGCCCTGGTCCATGATGGCAGCTTGTGGATCCAGGATCGAATTCCCATTAATGACGCACTTATTCATCGTATTACTAGTTTTCCCATGGAAGGGCCAAACCATATGCTGCGCATCGGCAAAAATTATGACCAAAATATCTCTGAAAAGGTGCACAAGGACTACCATGTGGAATGGAACACTCGAGGGTTCATGATCAGCACCATATGTGACCCTAATGCGCAGCTGGGTACCTTGTTTCTGGCATGCAAGATGATGCACAGATGTCAGGCTTCCATCGTCCCTGCTTATGTAATTCAGCTGGTGGGCCACTGCGAAAAGGGGGTCTGCTACAATTGGTTCCAATTCATGTGCAACTAATTCTGGAGAACGTATGCGAAGCCCAGGATCATGGATGAGCATTATGCTACTCCTGGTTGTTGCTTCTAATCATGTTGGTCACATGGGAAGCCCCTGAAGACTTAGTCCTCCCTGAGCTCATGCCAAATATGTGTGAGAGGGCGTGATACGCGAATTTGTGGGACTCAAAGGAAGTGCAAGTTATTGAGGACAATCAAGTCTTCTGGGTCCTATTTCAGAGCGAGTTCACAACAGAAATCAATTCTCGGCCATTCTTGTCACCAACAGTTTATGATAAGTAAAAAAGCATTGCGGCATTCCAAGTAACCATGCATAATATATAGATCAGAGGCTGCAAGGATCCAGCATGGGTCTCACTCCCATTCATGGTTGCTGATGAGGAAATTAACTGCATAATTACAACTTTGCCTCCACACTGGAAGCTTGGTTTCAAATCAGGTACGAGGGAGACTGGAGGGACGAGCACCACGAAGGTCACCCCACTTGACATCACCAAAGAAACTAGAGGACAGGGCAAGAGTACTGGGAAGGGTGCGGAACCAACCTCGCATAAGGGTTCGCAGCAGGGTAAGAGTAATTAGGAGGGCTCGAAACTGACAATGCAGAAGGATTTGCAGCAAGATCTGGGCACATAATGTATGGATGCGGGAGGTGCTGACTCCCCTTAAGGTACGAAGTGGAGTGGTGACCCTATTAAAAGGCCACGGAAGAAGCAACGAGCTCAATGGCTATAACGTGACACAGGAGTTACGTTGACAAAAAAGGACCTAGAGTAGATTGCAGATGCAGTCACCCTGGCTGCAGAAGAAAAATGGCTGGCTCTGGAAGAGTAATAGAAATCCATATTTGATACACTCTAGGCTGAGCTCTGGGCTCTGCAGCTCAAGACTAATACCTTTCAAACCAGTATGATTCAAGCAAGGTCAACCCAAGAAACAACCAGCACAGTAATCAATATGCCAGAAAGCCATGTCTGCCCTCTACCGGGCGCAGTGCTCATACTGAGTCCACTCGACTTAGGAGTGCAAGTCCAGGCCCCTGAAAAGGTACATGTGGATCTCACCCACCTGTCGCATGAACTATTGTAGATCCTTCACGCATCCTTGTTCAAAGAGATTAAAAATAAATACTGTCAAGTGCACCAGCAGCTCAGTAGAGCTGAGTAGACAATTAAAGAAAAAATTGCTGAGGTATCCCAGGCACAGGCTGCCTGTACCCTCACCGCCGCGCAGTAGGCAGAGTTAGAGAACCTAATTAGTAGGCTCTGTGTAGAAGTCACTGAAGATATCCTGGATTCTGCCACCCCCCAGGCCAAGATTGAGGGGTTGGTCGCAGCGCTGAAGGCCTCAAGGATGGAGATTCAGGCGGTCAAGACAGAGATGGAACAATAGATTGTTGCCTTATAGGCCAAGTTACAACCAAAAACACCACCTGAGGTAAGGGCCCTGCAAGCTACGCTGATTACAGAGGCCACCAATGTCATTATAGGTCAAATCGCTCAGGGTGCAGAACTGTTAGAAACAGCTATGTAGCTGTGGAACAAGGTGCAGTGCGACCCTCTCCTATGCGAAATCAACCAAGAACTACGTCATAAGGAAGAAGATTTTGAAAAAATGGAGGCTACACTGACCACTCTGGTCCTCGCTCAGAGATTGGTCCAACTCTGCACCAACCATGTCCTTAGATATGACATGGAAGCTCTCTGGAAGCGAAATAATACTTTGAGTGATCACCTCAAGCCATGGGAAAGTGAGACCCTTAAGCTGTCTCAAGATGTCAACATTGCAGCTAAGTAGCTGAACCAAACTTTGGAGAGAGTCACTGCTGCTAAAGAAGGCCCAACTTTGCAGAATTGGTGGAGATAGCCCAGAATGCTACTGTGCAAAGTGAAGGAGTGTTACCCCACCGGTGGATGCGATCAAGCAGCTTCAGGCGAAGATACAAAACCCACAGTAAAGTGACTCGGGATGAGTCACAAGATTGTGTTGGGGGCCTGTTGGAACGAGGCTCCCTAAGCTACGAATTTTGTGTATTTTTTGTATTAATTAGCCTAACGTAGGGGTTTTTGGGCAGTTCAAAGCCTCGAATGCATTGTAATGGGTCAAAGGGTAGACCTAGAGTCTGCAAACCGTGGTTTGTGGACCACAAGATAATGTAGGCTACATCGATATAAATAGATGAATAGTTTGAGTCTAGAGCTAGGCATGAATTAAGAATTATGCTATGTGCGAACTATTAGATCTTTTTTGGGTTGTTTTGGGTGAGGAATTCTGCTGGCTGTGTGTGCAGAGATCCTCAATCCTGTTGTGTGCGGACCCCGCTAGGCTGTGTGCGCGGGCTGGTTTTGGTTGTAAGTAGATCTGAATGTTAATGAATGTGAAGTATTATTAAAGTATCTGTGTGCTATCTAGATTAGTCATGTTTACTATTGAAGCGTATCTGTGTTTTTGCATAAGTATATCTATGATCTGTTATTAGTTGCGATTATTAATGCTATGTGATGGTATGTGGTAATGCACACGTGGATGCGGATATACTGACTAGATATTATAGCTGTGTTATGATTATATGCTGAGTATACTATTAAAAGGGGTACGAATAGACTCATTCTAGGTAAACCTAGCAAGTTATAATGAAGAACTGCCTCACATTACCTACTCTCTCCCAGGGTGCAGAAACCTGGTTCCAAAACCCTCCCATACTACTTCGGGTGAGACCTTGTTCTACACAAGTACGTCTTTGCCGAAAGGGCTAGTAGTATAGGTGTTTGTTGGCAAACCTTAACCTATGAAGCTGGGTCAGGACCCCTCAAGCCAACAGGCATGACTGATTGGAATCAGAAGCACATTGGGTGTGTCCTAGGAAGCCCTGGACCGATACTATTCCATGAAGGACCAAGGAGCACAAAGGAAAAAAACGTTGGATATTGGAGGTAGGAAACACTCTGAAAAAAAGGGGAAAGTTATCAAACTGGAGTGGCTATTGAAAAAGAACCAGAAACTACAAAATATCCATCAAAATATGGTTCAATTAACGAAGTTTATTCTCACTTATTTATTGGGTGAGCAATAGTATTCGTAAAATGTATTTGTAAAATTATTTGTATTCCTAAATCCTGCACACTTGCAGTTTGTTTCAACTACTTTTGCATCATTAGGTCAGTAATGCTCACATGAAATCTTCATAAAAGTGGCTAAGACGCTGGCTCCTTTGATAATATGTTGTCAGGGCATGACCATTTGCCAGGAATAAAGTGGTAGAACTATAACAAGAATTTAGAGTTTATGGTATATGCTCGATGAAGGTCTGGTTGTTTTAATGATAATTCAGGAGGCGTAACTAGTGGTGCCACTAGTGTTACTTAAATGGGATGACACTTCTTTAATTTTAGCTAGAAAAAATAGGATGATCCCACACTCGTATTGGGAAACTTCACAAGAAAAAGATGATAAAAAAATTAAATTGGTTGAATAAACTTGCACTGTGTGGAGTGCATCAAGAAGAGGATTGTTCTATTAGAACAATTGTTATGGGAAAAATATGAAGGAGTGAGAAGGATGGTAAGACAAGCCATGGAGTGCTAGTTACAAAGGGGAATAGAGAGGAAAAAGGTTGAAATGGCCAAAAAAAATAATGCAAAAGGGGAAGGTATTCTAAGCAAGAAAGAGAAAAAGGGGTAGAGGAGGAAAATGAAAATAAAATAACACACAAAGAGTTTGTATGGAGAAGATGGATCTGGTGGTAGCCTAGCTAAAGAATCCTAAGAGGGATTGATGGTTGAGAATAAAAAATTAGTGGCTTTCGTAAGGATTAACAAACCCAGTAGAAGTGGATTTCCTTAGGGAGGATAAACCCACTGGGAAGTTTGCAGATTGATGAATCTAACAACTAGGAGAGAGAAAAACAAGTACAAGTGGAGCTTAAAAACCACCAGGTGTAGTCGTATAACTAACAAAATTACTATTTGCATTCACTGATGAACCACCTAGAGAAGAGTCCATTATACTCCTACATTATCATATCCATTTGATGAAACTTCGAATTTTAAAATGAAACTTCTCTCTTGGAACTGAGCCAAGTCTCTATATGCTTTCAAGAACCATTGTATTGATGTTTATTAGGTCGATGGCCTATCTAGTGTAATAGCTGGGAGTTTTTTAGAACACTTGATAAAATGAAATTTGTGCATGATATGTGAGCAACAATTAAGAACTCCTAAATAATCTACCTCCTCAAGGTTTTAAATCTAGCTCGTCATTGATTGGCTTCAATAAAGGTTGTAGCCCAGGAAAATCTAAGGTTGGCTGGAGAGTTAAAGTCCCAATCTAAGTTTCTAGACTTCTGCACAAGCTACGCGCTCCCTTATGTCCTTGAGCATTTGACTAATTAGTATATGTTTGTTGTGCTGATTAAATTTTTATGCTAATTCTAGGGAAAGTTACTTCAAAGTGTGAATAATGTGGAATGTTTATTTCTTTTGTTATTGAGGAAGAAAGAGTTATTTCTTATAGAAATATGAGAAATGATGATTTCTATGTGTTTGCTGAGGAATGGATAATTACTTTATTTATTTACGAGCTTTAAACTTGTATAATTTCATGATTATAAGAGATTTTCCATATTTTTCTATATTTGGTTCTTCGTCATATTAAAGGATTTGAATTTGTAGGTCTTTCATTATGGAATTTGTTTAAACAAAGCATGCATTCCTATTATGCATTATTGATTGCGATGAGTTGAATTATGTATAAGCTCAAGTGGGGTAGTTGAGGCTTGAAGCATTACAATGATAGAAGATGTGGGAATATTTGTGATAATACAAACCTGAAAATAGTCTTACTAGGTCGAGTGTAAAAGAGATGAGTGAATATTTGTGTCAACATAGCTCTTTCATTGAAAATAATTTCATAACACACACACACACACATGCATATATGTCTATATTACAAGCTTAGGATAGATTTTTATCTGTATTGGATCGATGAGGGGCTTACTATCAGTTGAGAATGGATATCACTCTCAACTATATGTCGTAGGCTATATATCTGTGTGTGTGTGCGTGTGTGTGTGTGTGTGTGTGTGTGTGTGCATGCATGTGTGTGTGCATGTGTGTGTGTGTGTGTGTGTGTGTTGGGTGATTTAATGGTTATTCAAATCCCTATCATTTAATTATCAACCCAGGGTTTCGTAAACTGGCAAGGTATACCTCTACTATATGTAGTAGATGTTTATACTTCAAATTGGATTAATATAATGCAATTAAACTAATTAGAAAACAAATTAAATAAATCTAATTCAAGTCAAACCAAATATAAAGAAATTGAAATCACTCATACATAATTGAAATCACACCACACTTGCATAAATAAAATGTTGAATTGAAATCAAACTCACACCCACTACAAAGTAAATCACACTTTATTGAAAGGAAAAAAACACTTGTTGAAAATAAATGAAATAACATAACTAAACTATGTTACCAATATGTACAAAGGTATGCAAACTGGGGTTGATGGGGGCCTTCCATTCCTCATCAAGCACACCAAACATATATCACATCTTGGAGATCAAAGTGGCAGAATTTATTTCATAAAATTATTACCAGATATTACAATAATTCTCTCTCCTTAGTTTACAAATCACATCTTGAATGGAACTTGGAACCTCCAATTTTCAACTAGCCACTAGCTACCCCTAATCTCTAACAACTAACAATTTACTACCCTTTTGTATTAAGGGTGCACTCCTATTTATACAAAAATTCAAAATAACTATAGATCCTAAAATCTCTCCTAAATCCACATTTATCACATGTGGTCACAACCAATCTCCTAAAAATATAACATAAAAATACTCTCCAAATTCTCTCATAGTTTTGATAAGGACACATATCAAAACATCCATGATTCTTCTCCATTGACTGTGCTTAGCTTAATGATCCATATATTCTTCAAATATTCTACAAATCCCCATGATTTGGAATTTGAAATTCGAATTTATATTTATGAGGCCAAGTAGGACCCTTCTAGAGTCTCCAAGTGGGCCTACAATATCACTAAACTTACACAACTTTTATGCATATATGAAAACATTCTAATTTCCCAATATTTAATCACAAATTCACTTAAAATACTTAAAATAAATGAACTTGGAAAATATAATTCTAAACCCATATGACCATGAAAAATGTTACTTAATGTAGGGTTATGTAGCTACAGAATGAGGGATGAGCTACAAAATGAGTGTGAAATGATGGAAATGTGGGTAAAAGTGGATGACATTTTGGAGACTCAACAATATATATATATATATATATATATCATTAGATGCAACACCAAGCTTAGGATAGATTGGCCCGTACAGAAGGGGGGATGAGGGCATCCCTTTCCCTATATAAATATATATATACAAAAAAAAAATCTTAGAGGTGATAAGTTGATATGTTAGGGAATTAAGGATTTGCCTTTCCATACAATCATATATATGTATGGAAGCCCAAGAAATATAGCATGGTTGAATAAGAGTCAAAAGCTACACAGACACATTAATATATATAGGACGATGGACTAAATAACCAATGTTGTAAGGAACACTCCATTATAAATATTGATGTACGGATACATAAATATATATGTGATTAGGGATAGTACAAAACCTTGATGAGTGGAATGATAATGACATATCCTCCCCCACCTACCAAGCCTCTTTGAGAATACCATTTACTCATTTTGTCGATTTGAAGTGGGGATATGTCTCGCATCTCATATCGAGTGTGGAACCATGAACATAACTGCATCAACTAAGACATGCCCCCCTCCTTGTGATGGAAATGACAAACATAGGATCTCTCATTTTAATTAAATCCATTAATAGGTTCATTGTTTATGGACTATTGGTCGGTCGAAGATGCGAATAACATAAAATGATTTTGTCTTGGGCCTTGGAAGCTAGAAAACCGAGAAAAGAAAAAAAAAATTATAACGTAAAAAATCAACTTTTCTCCAAAGGGTTGGATCATGTGGGAAGTAGTTCTAGGTAGAAAGTGACATGGATTCAAAATTATATGGCACCATTGGGGCATGCCATGTGGTAGTTGGATATGGTCTTTTAGTGGGGCCAAGTGGCCTAAACTAGGTAACACATGGCATTCTCAGAGGAGGCCACATGGATGGGATAATGTGACACTTTCATCAACAATATTTTTAGGTTGGTGGATGAATAACTTCCCCACAATCAACAAATAAAAAATTTGTCTTAGGGTTCCAAACCACTAGGTGTGATTGTGGGAGTATTGAGCATAGGGGACTAGAATAATCATAGACAAAGGATAGGATAGAGAAAAATGTCTAGAAGGAAATGGGAAAATTGTTGTCCCATGATATTAGGCCATTTAGCATGTTCCTAGGAGGTGTACATAGGCATGAGGTGGTAGAAAAATACAAGGAAAAAAAAAATTCTCACCAAGCAATGGAAAAATTGTTATCTCGAGGCATTGGGCCATTATGCATGTGAGTGGAAATTCTATGTGCAAGGGGCCGAAGGGGCTAGTGTTCTTGAAGACAGGTAGATGGAGAACTGCGCAATTAGTTAGTGGGGAAAATGGTTTTTTGGGGTCGGTTGTGTAGTGAAGATGTGGTATATCTTGATGTGGGGCATCATGTGGGAACCACGTGGGTGCCACATGGAAAGATATTAGTGACAAAATATTTAAATGGACATATATTTTTATATGTGAGTTAGATCGAGGAAGACTTTATATCACCAAAAATACCTTGACAAGATGTACGGATTGGGGATTTTTATTTTAAGTTTAAATGAGTTTGAAATGTGACACAATTTTAAGGCCCCATTTCCATGTCAAGACTATGGAGGTCGGGTAAATGATAGTTACACCCTCTTCTACCCTTGGTATGGGTTGTTTACTAGAAGTGGGTATGTTACATACAAGCACAATATTTTTAACGAATAGGCCCAAAGAAAGGAAAACCAAGTGGTTTGTAGCATAAAGAGCACCCAAAATTTTCTAAGGAGGGGAATAAGAACTTGAAAGGAGGGGGGGGATAAGAATATAACATCTGCTACAAATCAATGCAAGGATCCTAACAACCATAGAAACCATTACAACATTGAAGGTTGCACTGAGGAAAGGTGTTGAAATCTATATCGAAATATAAAAACAAAGAAACATAAGAAGGATGCAAAGAAGAATAATATTTAATACACATATTTTAGTAATTAGGTTGAAAGCAGCTCCAATGTAGACAAGAATATTTTTTACACATCAGTGAAAAAGGAGTTAAATATATTTCCTTCATCACTAGGAAGAAGACCAACGTGGATGATATTTTGAACTCATGCTCATTGGCTAGTCTTGTAGTAGCATATCTAGTCAAGAAACTTGGATTTGAAGTTTGTGACCATCTTATCCCATATCCATTAGGATGGGTAAAAAAAGGTGCAAATATTTATGCATTGAAATAATGCAAGATACAATTATTTGTAAGTGATAAGTATTTGCATGAAGTGGAATTAGATGTAGTCCTGCTTGAAGTATGTGGATTCGTATTTTGGATTCTGTACATGCATATAATGAGATATACTATTTTCATGTGGAGAGAAAAAAAATACTAAGTCAATAATAGTGGGAATAATTCATCATCAATGCACAGAAAGGAAAGTCAAATATTTCACTAGTGAGTATCAACCAAGCCAAGAATATGATTAGTTTTGGTAAGGAATATATTTTGTTTTCTGAAGAGAAATTAGTTTGATAATGGGTAAATAATTTTAAATTCATCCTTGGAGGGTATTACTATAGAGAAAAAATATCAACTAGAAGATTTTCTACTGACATAGAGAGAAGTGCTTCAAGAGCCTAAAGGGTTAGCACCAAAAAGTAAATTGGAGCATGAAATATAACTATTTTTAGAATCCGCATTTCTGAAGATTAGGGTGTATAGAAAATATATTCTAGAATCAAATGAAGTGCATAACCATTTAAAATAGTTTATATACTAGGATGTGATTCGACCAAGTGCCTCACCTTGTGGGTTACCCACTATAATTATACCAAAGGAGGATTTAAATTGGAAAATGTGCATCAATTACATATCATTAAAAATTATTGTGCTCAAAAACTGATATCCCCTACCTAGGATTGTCGATCTAATAGATCAATTGCATCACAAAAAAATACTTCACCAATATGGATTTAAAATAATGATACCACTAGGTTCAAGTCAAAGAAAATGATGCCTATAAGACCACCTTCAAAAGTAGAGAAGGATTTTATAAATGGTTTGCCATGCCATTTGATTTATGAAATACACTAGCTATATTTATGAGACTCAATAAATGATGTACTCCATCCATATCTAGATTCAATTGTTATAGTTTATTTGGATGATATGCTAGTTTATAATGATAGCTTGGAGGAGCACATCTCTTGATGTAGTTTCTATAGCCTTTGAAAATTCTAGCAAACCTCAAGTAATTTGAGTTTGTATAGCAATAACTGGTATATTTATTGCATGTGATTGATGGAGGAGAGATTAAAATAGATTCTATGAATATGGTAGCCATACATGAATTGGCCACTTCCTAAAAATGTGTTTTAAGTTAGGAGGAGCACTAGTACAAAATGGCTAATTAGTTACTAAAAAAACGACTAAAATTTGCATATAAATGACTATTTTTTGGTCGGTGACCAATAGTAGCTAATTTACAGTATATTATAACACGACCAACTTTTGCTTGTTTTTAGCTTAGTCATTAATTGTTTATCTCAATTTTGTTGTCTAGTTAAATATTTTGTCATTAATTTAGTGACTAATTTAGTCATTAATTTATTCATTGATTTATTCGTTGATTTGATCATTGATTTGGTCATTGTTTTGGCCATTTATTTAATTATTGATTTAATATTTGATTTGGTCATTAATTGTCACAATTAATGACCAAATATACAACAAAATATATTACTATATGATCACCCGAGAGAACCAATTAATGACCAAAGAAATATTACCAAAATGTTAGTCATGTTATAACACACTGTAAATTAGCTACTAATAGTCGTATATATGCAAAATTTAGTGGTCATTTGTAGTCACAAAATTATCATTTGCAGTAGCCATTTATTCATTATATAAATGAATAATTTAGTAGTTTATATTCATTTCATTTACTTTCATTAATAATCATTGTAAATGACTAATGTAGTCGTATATTCATTTTATTTTTGTTCATCATTAATCAATATAAAATACTAATTTAGTAGTTTTAAATTGATTTTGTGCTCATTTTTAATCAACATAAATTAATTTGTATGATTTAAAAAATGTCATACAATGTGCATGTTCATCTAATAGGAAAACACAAAGTCGCAATTTTAATTACACTACTAAACAATATCAAGTGCAACTATAAATAATTTCAACCACATACATTATATTATATGAAATGTTAAAGTATTACAATATGATTTTCCAATTTAATATTGGTTGGACTACAATTTGTACATGAAATGGTGTTTCATCACTTCAAAACATTATTGTTTTGTTTTCAAGGCATTGCAAGTGAATTCACCAACTCTGAAGACTTGACTATCAGTCTTTATATGTGTGTCTTATGCGGGATATTGCCTCTAAAAGTATCACCAGACCATTTCTCCTCTCTCTTTTTTCATTTGTTGATGCAATGTTATTTCTCCCCTCTTTTTTCAATTCATGCTTCTTACCATCGATACTGAGTTCATTTTCTGAAAAAAAGAAGAAGATACAATGCAGAGTGTAAAATATGAAAGACAATGAACACTAGAATATAAACTAAATTAAACTATAAATAGTTTATACGACATATACCTCAACATAAACAATGTCAAAGCCATCTTTCCCCACACAAGTAAGAAAATCGAACAAATTTTTTTCATTGGGGGCAGATAACCTGTATAAACAAAGAAAATAAAATATCACCATATATAGAAAAGAACATCTTAGTAACTTAGTATTCAACTTTCAAGGAAAGCTTAAGAACAATAATGTCAACTAAGTTATATGCTAAAAAGTTCAAGCTATAGATAACTTGTGAAAACAAATAATCTGAGGTGTGATGTTTAATCCTTGTCATTTTATTCATAGCAACATCTTATTTTCTATCGGATGAACTTAGTCAAGTATATAAACAACATGTAATCAAATAACAACATGAAAGTAACTTTTTCTGATAGTCATGAAAATATTTTAACACAAAATAGCTGTAAGGACTCAAATCAATATAGTGTAATACTAATTTCATCTTCAAGCTTTGGTTGTTGTTTAAATGGACATGGTACTAAGTATTTTCAATTTCCTAGTTAAAAGACAAAACAAAATCAAAAGCAAGGTCCAAAATACAATCAAACAATAAAGAGAGGATATCATGGAATGGAAATTGCAATTATAAAAAAATTGTTTACGTGTCCACCGATGTCATTTCTGTCATTCCTAAGACATTTTCTTGCCTAAAATAACCATGAGCTGAAATAATCACAACCTTAAAAACCATCGGAATTCCCACTAGAAATATTTCCAAAGTCGATGGCTTAGGTGTCTAAGAGATCTCTAACAACGAATGAACCATATCCAAGGCATGATATGCATCGTCTCCCCATAATTTTTCCAATCACATTTCCTATAACCTACCGACAGTAGAGTCAAGTAACAATCAAACAAAGACATTGACATTTTTTTTTTATCTTTTACATCTATAAAATTTTAATCTGATTTGTTTCATTACCATATTAATTCATATTTAAAGCCTTCCTCACATATGAGAAAGTATCAATCAAATAGGACATAAGAAAAATCGACCTCAATGAGGTCCTCAAACAATTTCTACAATATCAATATTTTTCTTGTTGTGATATCTTGGGTATAAAAAAGAACATATCTACAAAATAAAAATGCATATATTACTTATGGTCAAACTTGTATATGGTGTACTCTTAAGCTATTTTTTAAGATGTTCCTCCGCCTTTGCCAAAGTGAATTGTAGTTTGGTTAAACTATATATCCTTTCATTCAGCATCAATTTCTGCAAGATAAATGTCACACATTATTCCTTCCCATTTCTTAACATGCTACATATGATAAATTGAAAGTCGCATAAAACCAAGAGAAAACCCTTTTCTAACCAAAACAAACAAACAAACAGTGTCTCTAATAAAACTTCATTATAATATTAGAAAATAAAAAGAGAATGGACCTTTTTTGTTGTTTGACTTTGCATATTTTTTCTATGAAAGTGCTCGAGATTCAAGAACCAACAAATGTGAGGGAAGTTGTAAACGTTAAAAAAATTATGTTGACCTAATTTGTAGACATCTTCAAAATGATGTGAATGATGCCATTTTCGGATGTGGTAAATCTCATAATAAGAAATGGCATGTATTCTAATAAACTACATTACAATAACTACCATGGGCCTCCATGGGCTTTAGGTCCTTAGTATGTTAATCTTGATGATGAAAGAGAGATGGCAATGATAAGTATGGGTGATCCTAGTTTGTATGGTGGATATCTTCAAACCAAGGTCTCCATCTCAATGAAGCTAGGTTCTGACATGGTAAACTTGGATATGGTCTTCACCCAATTTCCATCATACTTTTTCAAGACTCGAGAGTACATAATGGTCCTTCAACTTATAATAGGGTTTCTTTTCAGGTTATAAATAAAGCTTATCCAAATCAAATGGATTTTTGGGCTCCAAGAGATATGGATAAATTAAATGATAACAATTATATGTTTTTTTTCCCAAGATTCAAATGTATGGATACATTTTGTGGATTTTACTAATAAATAGAATGAGAGAAGTAATCCATGAGGAGAACCTATTGGTCATTGTGATTAGGGAAATACTCGGAGATAATAAGACTATAAAGGTTCAAATCAAAGACAGTGTTGATTCTTGTAGATCCCCAGTTGTTGGTTGTTTTTAAGGTAGGAATTTAAGTTCTTCAAGGGTGTGGTCCTTCAACATAATTGCATCTACCTTGGTCATATCATCCAAAAGAAAAACATAATAAACAAAGAGTAAATATTACAAGTTTAGGGCAAATCCTATTTGTATAGTTGTCAAGCTTAATGTTCTTTTTGACTCTGTTATAACTCTATTGAGACCACCTACTCTATAGTAAAAAATGGTAGAGGAGCCATTAGTCATACCTACCCATGGTATGTTGTAGACATGATAATTAGAATTGCACATATGTTGAGGAAAGACAATTCATTATCTAGTTAACCAATTGCACATTGAACCCTATATGGATGAGTAGCCTAAACAAAGCCATTTTTCTCTATCATATGCCTTGGAAATACAAACTAACATTTCTTGTAATTTTTGGGTTTCATGTTATAAATTCCTTCTTGGGAAACTCATATTCTGTAGTGGATTTGTTTCCTAGGAAGGATGAAAAATTGTTCTAATGACATGGAATCAGCTTAGTGGATTTTTACCCTACATGACTAAGGAGCTCAGGAGCCTTGGGCGCATCAATAATAACATCCTAGAATGAAAATAATACAGTCTCCAACCTAGAAACATCAAAATTATATATAGTTATAATTGATAATCGCAAATGACCATAGACTGTAGGAGTACTTAAATAAATTCAAACTTGAATAAGAACAAACACAAAATTTCACATTATCCTTCAGTATGTTGTCCTTGATTTAGCAAGAAATGCTCAAACTTGCATAAATGTGTAAGTAGATTCCCTAGAATATCAATTTCAACAACTTTCCTAAAAAAAGAATCTAATATCAAAATTGAAACCATAGTTGAATGGAACAATGGTGATTTAAGGTCATCTGTACATAAATTTTCCTTCTTCAAATCTATCACACTATATGGCATCTCATGTAAAATTAAGAAAAAGTCAAGGAAACTTGCTGACTTCTCTAAAAGACATAGCGAAAATGCATGGAAGCTTTGTAAAGGAATGCACTTGTAATATTCATTTATTTCCATTTCATCCTTTTTCCTAAGTCGAACCTCAATGATTTGTGAACTCAAAGTTCTTTGAGAAGAATGTTATTACTATTGAAATTCAACATTTGCAGTCTTCCCACCTTTGTCAGTAGATGAGTATGAATTCTTAAACTCTATTATGTCATTATAAAAAAAAAAATTTCCTAGACACATGATTTTTCAAATAAAGGCTTTTATGTAGCATAAGTCCTTGTCAAAATTTCATCTCTCATACAAACTGGCATTCGATCAGAACTGCAACCTAAAATTAGACCTGCACCTGTTTGTATATTTCTCAGGATGTGAATAGTGGAATATCTGTTAGATAAATCTTAGGATATGGCAGAGGCTAATCCCTTCCTCTTATTCCCTTTCCAATACCTCCCTTACGACCAAGAGTCAAGTGGCCATCATTAGAAGTTCTGTGTGTTGAAGGGCTTGGCATAGACTAATTTCCAAATTAAGCCCTATCCACAATCTGAGCATCTTGACTAGTGAATCCGTGGTCACGTGCTCCCATATGGGGTTGTGGCCTTTTCATCCCACCCATATGTCGAAGTGAACCTATCTGTGCACCTTCGATGTAAGGTGGCATCACAGGTCCTCTCACACCATGATCAAGTGGTGTCACAAGTCTCCGACCTGAATGTCCCATATTGGTACCTCGAGAGTGGCCTCACTATCCTTGAAGTTCTTTCACAACATCTCGATGCACTTCCTTTATTTTCTTGGGGCCCTCAACTTTCTTCCATTGCTACCATCTATTCCTCCTCGGATGAATTAGATCCTTCAGTATGAACCTCAGCCTAGAGGAAAGCCCTTGGTTATTGGACATTTTTGTCATCTTATCAAAGTAAGCATAAATATGTTCATTGGCCTTTGATGATCTATCATATGACCAATATTGCTCATAACTTTACACAAAGCTTCAACATTTTCCTCCTTCGGATGCTGAAATTCACCAATTAATTTCTTGATGCATGCATGCATAATTCTTTCGGTCAGCATACTTTCTTTATAAAGCTCACCAATAAACCTTATATTTCCTAGCATTCGCTGTCGTGCTATAGCCTTCTTATCCCATCTTTATTCTACTGAAAGGCTTTTTTCACCATGCTCTTTTTCTTTCTCAGCGTCTGCCTCTTCTCTTTCATTTTTTTCAAATTATTCCTGACATTTGTTCAAAGGAACTTGCTTGAAAACAACCTTATCATTATCTTCATAAAATTTTGGTATTATTGCAACAAGTTGAAAACTAAATTTTGCAAACATTTCAAAAAAAGCCAGCTCCATCAAGGATTTTTCAAATATTTGAGATATTATACCATGAAGAAATGATGTAGAGTCAATGTTCATTTCTTTGACCTATTCAAAAAGTTTCTCAAAGTTTTGGGGCATTAAGTTATAAAGGATGGATTTGATTTGTCTTTGTTTGAATTGATCCTCATCATAAACCTTACCCACTTCGTATCGGTTATCTAATATATGAATTGTGGGCAGAGAAGGTTGTGGAGGAGGAATAAAATCCTTCTATGAACCAGAAGCACGTTGCCACCTATAAGCATCAGAATTATTTCACTAGTCCAACTTGTGGAAGTGGTGCTTGCACATAAGGCCCTCCAGGAAGGATGAAATTCATACTTGTTTGTGTTGCATATGTATTTCTTGCAAAGCTAGTATTATAAGCTTGGCTAGTTTGAAACATAGTAGAGGAACCACTAAGATCTACATCCATACGCATATCACAGCCATTAGTAAAAGCATCCACCGGCTTGGCCCATCTTTCATCTTCCAAATTGGCCATATTTCTCCCATGGCGTTCATATAGATAATTCCCACTCAGTTGCTTGTCAACTCCTCTTGCAGTGTTTGCTAATGCATCAGCCTCTCCTACATTACTTGCAAGTGCTTGGGAATTTCCAAGTCATTCAATAATGTCTGGACAAATTTCAAAATGATTTGGTACATCTTTGCATTGATCCTTGATTGTCAAAAAAAAATATCTAGAGTACTTTCTGTCTCCTGAACATTCAGTAACTAAAATAGCTACTTGATTCATAGGAATTGAAATCTGAGCTACATCTTCCTAGTCATCCACTTCTTTCAGAACTTGATTCTCAAGCTCTTTTGAAGAAGCCTTACTCTTGACAACATCAGTTACTCTTTTGGATGGTTATGTAAGGTTCACATATTCCTCCTCCTCTTGAACCTTATAAGTATTATATAAATCTCAATGTAACATGTAGCATTTGCCTTACTGGAAAAATCCTTCTTTTCCTTCTTCTTGTTGACAACTACTACCTTGGTAGCATCACCAATATTTGCAAAATTATTCTTCTCAGAAACATTGGAAGCAATTTTATTCTCCTTTTATGTCAATCTAGCTACTAAATCTTACTTGCCTTCACTTTCAACAAGAAAAGATGACACTTGGGGTTGAGTAGAAATTTCACAAATATCACTATTAGTGGTGGATACTTGACCCTTATCTTGTGTGTCAATTTCCTTCACATTGGTATTTTAACCTTCCCCAAGTAATTTAGAAATATCATGGTTAACCCTACCTTTATTTCTATATCCAGAAGATTGTTTGCACTGAACAAATTTTTTACCAAACATAAAACCTAGTTTTTCCTCCCAAATAGCCATAGCAACTTTAGGGAGGATTGTTGTAGCTTGTGATTGTAATTCCCATTCAGACACCTTGCCTGTATTTGTTGCTGACTGCTTAGATACAACTAACACTTCAACCTTTTTATCTTTAAGAAGATTTTGATCAATAGCCATTGTGCCATTGTCATGTGTATCCAGTTGATATGCCAACCTACTCTCATGCATTCCATTGATTTTTGTCTCCCCAACATGAAAAATAGATTATTATTTTTCCAATGACAGAATTGGAAAAATAAGTCAGCTCTTTGTTTATGCCAGCATCAGGCTAACTTGAAAACTCATATGGGGAATCAGGAACCACAATAGTGCCATTGTCATGATGGAGAAAATTTCCAATATATTTATTCTCTCCAATTACAAAATTAACAAAAATATTGTTGTAGCTTTCTCTAGCATTATCGCTTGTTGATTCAGATTGTTTATTCTTCACATTTCTAATTTTTGAATAGCTAGACCATGATCACCTCCAAAAATTCCCTTTAGGGGTTGTAGAAACTAAAGATAAGGGAAAGGACTATGTCAAAACTCTTTTAGCATACAAGTACAATGAATTCATAATAGTAGCAAAGACGGTAATCGAACCATCATTTGAAGAAATGTTGACATTGTTGTCATAGAAACTATACTCCCCTAGTGAAGCCAACCACACTCAGACTTCATTTTGGGTGGAGAATGTCAAGAAATTAAGCATAGTCATAATCACAACCTAGAAGAAAGAGGTAATTGATGTGACTATCATAGCAAGATACTAGAGCTTATGGTGTATGAAGGTAACCATCGCCCTAATGAGAAAAGAAAAGAAAATTTGATCAAGGTATCTAAGACAACAAAAATTTAGGCCTATAATTACTGAAGAGGCAAATGCATCCTAAGTCATTGTGTTCACTAAATTTTAGATTTAAAACTTAAATTTAGACATACGTTAAAGTTTCAAGAATACTTTTTCAACCGTTTATACAAACTCTTCATGTCTTAAAGGGATCAACAATGATCACTACTTAATGCCATCCAATGAATGATTATATAAGTCTAACATTACAGTTAAACTCAAAGACAAACATGAACCCTGTGACTCAGATTATACACAAAAATATTGTAAGAAACAGAGCAATGAAAGGAGTGATCCTTTTTCTCTACGTCACATAAGAAGCATCACCTGAAAATCCATTTTTCCCTTTAAATATGGAAATTCACCTCCATCCTCCACTAGTACAAACATACCCACTATTGGCAATAAGAGAAGTGTAAAGCTTGTGCATCAAAGGTTCAAACTTGTGTAAGCATAACCAATGTTATCCAAGAGCAACAATGTGCTTATGCATACAAAGAAATTTGGAGGTAGCCAAGCTAAATAATGAATACCTTAGATACCTAGAGAACATAACATAGCATAGGAGAAGCCCATGACATTAAACTCAAGACTTGAGACCAATTTTTTGTGGATTTGTGTCATTACCAAAATGCAATGAAAACACATTCAACACAGTACCCATATTATTGGTAGACATGCCACCCGTGGAGCTATATGAAACAGTTATAGTCATGCATAGGCACTGTGGTGGGAGTTGAACTCAAGGAAAACTACTTATGGATATGTGACCTTAACCACAATGTCAAACCAAGGCCTTCAACAAGAAACCCACATCATATGTAATATACTCAAAAACACAAAAGAGTTAATAATGTCATTGCTAGAACATGAGACTGTGTTTAAATTAAGAATGCTTGTCTTCAACAATTTTCCTACAACCACATTTCAATGCCACTGTCCTTAATTAAAACCCTAAGGGGAGTAAACTTTATATCCACCACTAAAACTGGCGGAGGTAAACTGCTTTCAATCAAATAGGCTGCTAGAAATAGTGACAAGAATAAAAGCATTATTATATTTTCATCAAAATTCCGGCCTATAAATCTAGATGTGGATACTCAACCTCGAAAACAAGGATCCTGCACCACTTTTATGTGGAGAAACTATTAGGTCAATGCTTTTGGCTACAACTTAACAAGTCCCTCCAAGGATTAAAGTAACTCCACCATGAATATTTTGATGCATTCCATTTATTGTTTGTGGTCCAATTTGCATGGATTTCCCTTGTAAAAGTGTTGTTGGACCTTCAACCCCTACTATTACATTTCCAAAACTTACGCTTGGAAAAGAAGCCATTGCTCTAAAGTGCACATTTTCTCTATGAGTAATTGCAGGATGATAATCTACAAGAGAGGCATTTTGAGGAACACTTGAAGGTAATGGTTTCCAAACCAAGTGTCCAAGACCAGTGATAATGGATGGAACATGACCATTTAAGGAGGAGGTTCTGGGGACTTTATGCATTACACCACCAATCCTTAGCTGAGGAGGCTCATGAGGGTGTTGATTATTATCACTATTCATCCTCACACTCCCTAAATTATTAAAGATAGATGCACCAAAATTTTCTCTTGCACTGAAATGAATATCATGTGTTGGTCTTTTTAAATCTATTGATGGACCTCTGTGGGTATTTATAAGTAAATTTGGAGCAAAAATTTCACCAATTTGATTTTCCTTCATGATTTATGTTGTAGAAGAAACAAATAAAATTATGCAAATGGAAGTTGGATGAAGTAATGCACCAATGTGCATAGTGGGTATACACAAACTATTTCAGGAAGATGGCATACACAATATTTTGGCATACAGGAATGGGAAATTTTAATGTCGATGATGAGTGTGGTAGAGATAAAGAGAGGCATGTTCCTATGGCAGATTGTGATGTGCGAATAGTGGAATGCTTCAATGTAGCCATTACTCATTTTGAGGCAGTGTTAATTACCACCCTATTCAAGAAAACAGAAACATTTCCGACAAGTTTTTCGGCCTCCTTACCTAGCTTGCTACACTTGGACAGGGATATGATACACTTATCTTCATTTGATCCCCCCTTGAAAACAATCAATATTTCCAAATGATTGATAGTGCGAGAAAAGGTCCTGAATGCGGAGGAACAATATCAGTAGGAGGGTAGGAAACAACTTCTACCACTCTTGCAATCACCCTAGAAGACTTAGCATGTGATGACATGGGTATCATGCCATGCCTTTTTTCTACACTGGAAAATGGAAATTCAACAAACATATGACAAAAAACTGAGCGCAGATGGAGATAATGGACTAGACTATACTTCTAGTTGTAATATTCCTAAATTAGCATGCAACTAATTGGAATATTAATTTTTTCTCATGTCATTTAGATAGATGAATAAATCGGTAGGGAGACCCATAAATCTCTTTAATAGGAATTAAATCCATCTTAGTGTGAAAAGGGTTCATCTTAATAGCTAGATAAAGAACCCTCATGTGTGAACAAGGGCTAATGCATGTGGACAAGGTCAAGTTTGACCAAATCAACAACGCTGGTATGGAGGGAGTGGATCATCAATGAGAGACATCGCAGTGTGAATGGGAGAAATTCTCCATGATTGTAGTGACTTTAATGAGTGGGTCCCAAGGTGATAAGGCTCACATTGTTTATAAGGAGGTAAAGGCAACCATAGATGGCTATCTTATTTATTATTGATTTTGTGGTCTGTATGACTTCTCGCTCTCTAGAACTATTTAGCTGAGATTGCTATGTTGTTTTGCACAAGGTGTTCCCGAGCAGGGATCCCACCTCTTTCCTAGAGAAGCCTCTATAAAGAGTATTATACTACCATTTTCACATTCCAGCATTTTTTCCAAGCTTCAGTCTTTAGCTACAGCACAATTTCTGGTGGAGTTGTGTTGTGTTGCAGTGTAGAAGCAGTGGAGGATTTTAAGGGCCACTTTCAGTGTTTGTTTTTCAGTGGAGAGGTAAAATTTTCATTGGGAGGATAACAAGGAAGTTCCTGGAACCCAATTTCATTATTTGGCATCAGGCCCAACTATTCCCACCTCCTACAACACAATTTCCCTCAAGGACTGCATTATTCTATTGTGTATTTTCAGAGGAGGATTCAATGATTCATTTGGAGGGTGAGGTATTTAGTGAGGGGATAAGCCTTTCACCTGGAGGTTATATTGGATGAGCACTATTAATTTCTTTATCATTTCAGCCACCTCCTTCCAGTATTCAATTTGCAGCTATTATTCATCCCTAGAGTTGCATTCCATCATTTTTATATTTTGGGTATTTTAGGAAGCCCTTCCTGGGTTGTCTTGGAAATGTGTTTGGGAGCATATATCTATAGACCCAACACCTTTTGAGCTATATAACAGAAGATATACATTGTTATATAATTATTGTAATATTTTTTTCCCTAAAAATGCGTTTTCATAGCTCATGGAATTTGTATAGCAGTGTTTCTCATGTATTAGCATATTTTCCTATTGGAGGCTTGTTTTCTATTGCTTGAGAGACTTGATTCTCAAGATCTTGTGCCTATTATTTGCTGATATATTTAATAATATGCTTGTACATTTGTCTCATATAATGGTGTATTGATCTATTGACTGCTATTTCCATCATTGTGTTCATATATTGTTGCTCTCACATTTGGGAATATTAGAGTTGTATCAAAGCATAATCTTGGCTCAGCCTGTGGATCTTAGCCATTATGCTATCAGGAGAATGAGAATATGGAGAAACAGATTAGAATGATGGAAGGAATGAGTTTTATCTCATCTCTTTTCAGATCTAAGAGGGACCTCACCAAGGAGGTCAAGCAAAGAAAAATGGAGAAAAGCAATGAAACCGCACTAGGTTTTCAAGATGAGGAAGGACCATGCACTTGCTATCAGTAGAAGAGAAAACAAGTATTGCATAGACCTCCAAAGAAATACGCTATGCCATTTTCTTTTGAAGAAGAAGAAAAAAGGAATGGAGATGGAGGACACTTTGATCATGAGATTCTAAGTGAGTATCTTGTAGAATAAAAATATCAAGAAAGGGATTTCAAGGAGAATCTAACTCTCCCATAGTTCATCCAGCTCAAGGAAGAAAGAAGACTTTACAACAATAGATTTATGTTGTCTACATTTGATGGGTCATCAACATGCATAGAAAGGACTCGAGGAATGAAGTTTGATGCATTATTCCTGCTACATCCATTGGTAGAGAAATAATCTGTTGAGATTGCAGCACTGCACCTTGAGGGTGAAGAAAACATTTGGTGGTTCAGCCATTTGAGTCATGCAAGAGTGACTGCATATGTATATTTTACTAAAAGTTTGATCAAGAGTTTTGACAAGAATAAATCATAGGAGAAACTTCCACCATCACTTGCTGTAGGAGCACTTGCATCAGGAGAAAGAACACTTGCACCTTTGCAAAGTGGTCTTGATCTCTTGACATCTAGAGTCCCATGCACTATTTTAGAGATGCATGAGGAGGAGGAGAATTATACCAATGCTGGTGCAGCTATAGAGGAGTAGGAATCATCATCAGTAGTTGGGGAAGTCATCACACCAGAGGAAGGAACCCTTGTATCAGTACAAGATGTTTCGAAGCATTACTGAGGTATGCACATATTTCCACTTCATATTATTTATACACATCATATGGAGGATTGTGGGATGATTCCATCAGGAAAAATGCATGACCTAGGGTCAAAGAACATTACTAATTTGGAGCATAAGACTATCACTACATAAAGGACCCTTGATTTGTTCAAGGAGGAGATATACATTCATCCTAGTATGTCATTGTTGAGCTGCACACAACTCTTGGGGTTGAAGTGTAGATTGTTGGAGGATAGGATGAATATTGTGTTCAACATTGAACATGATTATGAGACATAAAATGCACCATCATGGAGATCAGTAGCATTGTCATGGAGCAACAATGATGAATTGGGGGCCCAACCAGTATTGGAGAATTCCAATGACCATTCTACACGTGTAGCAGGGGATAGGCAGATGGTTGATGAGATCCATCTTATCTCACATTATTATGATGGATCCTTCTTACTGAGCACTTCACATTTCAATGAGAATATTTTTCCTTCAGTATATTTTGATCCTTATGGGGTCAATTTGGTCATTCATGAGTGGTATTCATTTGGAGATCTCTAAGAGGCTACACTTCAACATCCCATGAAGTGTAGAGATAGTGATTTGGATTGGGAGGGCGGTATTCTTGATTGGAGGGATACCAGTTTTGAGCATGATGCAGATAGACACTCACCATTGGTTGCATGGGTGATGTTGATGAGCAAGAGGTTGGAAAGCCACTTGCGGATCTATGACACACGGTAGCAGGAGGCTAGGATGTGCTGGATAACCTTGAAAGAGTTTGGTCAGCATGTGACATATCCTATTCGAAAGGGTATATTGTTGGTTGGAACTTGGCATGGCACGTGCATCATATGGCAACAAGGATTTTGGGTGCATTGGGTTGATATGACATTATTCATGTTAGCCATTATGTTTTCACTCTATGGTTTGTATGACGGAGGTGTGAAGAGGAAGCAAGAGCCATTTTTGCTTTGGATTATCTTGGGAGAGTATGGGCTGACTTTATCTTATACTTTGTATGACATTATAGGAGTAGATGGGGGCAGAATCATGGTACAAGGGAGCTACTCCTTAGTTTTGAAAAATCAGGATATGCTCTGACATAAGGAGGAATCTCCCACTTATAGCAGCATCAAGGTGGATGAATTTTTCCTGTGGCATGTCAAAGAATGGAGTCATGGTGTGACAAAAGCCTTATCAATAAGGCCAAAAACGTTGTCACTTGGGAGTATGCATATATTGATGTGGTGTTCCAATGGGAGTATGTATCACTTTACATTTCATACCATTTTCTCATGGGAGGGCTCATCCATGGACCTCATCTTTTGCATACTCACATTATGTGGTAAGAATGGTATGTTTGTACTTATTTTTCATCTAAAAAAATATTTTCATTCTCTTGCCATATATGTACAGTGCATTGCTTCACAAGAGGGAAAGTTGCTATTTTTGCTACATAATATTTCCAAGACCAATATAAGTAATCAAGGAATCCCTTCCTTGGATGGCTTTGGGCATGTGTTGTGCTATTATTATTATTCTTATCTAATATATAATGCCATTTACTACTTCTTAGTAGATGATAAAACATGCACAACTAATGAATTGATGGAGGACAACTTGCCACATGATGTTCTGAAACAACAATTAGCAAAACTATGTTGTATCCACTGGAGAGACCATTGGTACCATCCATCATTACACATGGCACTCAACACATTTATGAATTAGATGCCTTATGGTGATGATGTACTACTCACTTTGTATGAGATGGCTTGGGCTAGCAAGGTTCATGATACTAGAGAAGGGGTCTTTGGAGATCCAGTTGTCCTTCTGTATCTTGAGGGAAACATTATTGCAGCCCAATATCAGCAGAAAATCAACACTTTCCATAAGCGGAGAGAGAGATAGTGTGGGGCAGGACATTTGGTCTATCGTGTTCCTTTATGCAGCCCACCTACATTGCAGGAGCCAAGGGTGGAGGAACTTTTTCATGAGTTACCATTTTGGAGGGTGACTCACTTTGTATGGATGATAGCTTGGGGTTGGGAGCTTCACATGGGAATGATGATTCTAAATATATTTCATATTCCATGCCTCAAGAAGGCCTCTAGACATTGTTGTTAGTATGAATCCTTTGTCGAAGTGTACGAAAAAGGACCACTTTAGCTACGCATAACTAATAGCCCTAACAACAAAAGTGGCTGCCAATATCTTCAGATCTGCGATTAGTTAGGCAAGAAAATAGCTGCAAAATACCAGATCTATGTATGGAAATACATTAAGCAGTAAAAACGAGGGTTTGCTCCATATACCAATAGACAAGACAAGAACAATTTTTGAAAGAATTTTTGTATTAATGGGGCACCTGTGAGGAAAACCAGAAGGAGTATCCAATTCCCCTCAGTGGGATGGGTTCTTGGAAGTCCTCAACACTTCAGATCTAATATTTCTCTCTCTAGTTGATGTAGAAAACCCAATGCAAAGAGTAGAGCTCAATGGGAGCAAATGGATGAAAATGGTGACCAAGTGTATAGATCCAGAGTGATCTAATAGGCAACAAAAGGTGAAGAATGGTAGGAAAAACCCTCCTATTTATAACAAAATATTGGGTCATTCTAGATCTTTGGTGCATGGGTTAACCAGATCTAGATCCACTTTTTATGGAATATTTTATTATATTTGTTGGAGGGAAAAGGTATTTGACTTGGGTCAAATCTCTTAATTTGTTAAAAATAAATAAATAAATGATTTATTTATCTTTTTAAGGAAGCGGTTAGAAGATAATCAAATAAATAATGATTTATTTAATTATTTAAGGAAGTGGTTGAAAGATAATTAAATAAATAGTGATTTATTTAATTATTTGTGGGTGATTTGGTCATATTTAACAAGGAATATCATCTAAATAAGGTTTAAATGATTATTCCTAGAAACAATAAGATAAATAAAGGTTTATCTAATTAATTTCTTTGATTTTGGGTTAAACATGACTGGGAATAATAATTAAATTATGGTTTAATTAATTATTCCATGAGGAAAATCAAACAAATATGGGTTTGTTTAATATTTCCTTTTGGGGTTTCGTGTTTTAACATAGTGAAAGCAGTTTTACTTAGGGTAAAACTGGTCTTACATGGTGTACTTGGGTCCATCTAATGATAATAGGTTAGATGACCAAAAAATGGTGTAACAGATTGCCCCCCAGCGTGCGAGTGTCAGGAGCAAATCGTATGACCGAAGTACGTTGTAAGAACACAATCACTAGACAAAAAAAGGGGTGTCAGAGAGAGAAATGTGAGGTAGATAGTGTGCTGAAGGACTAGACCTTGAGGAGACGAGACTCGCAGGTGCAACAAGTCTCTTTTTATGAGAGGGTACCTGTGCTGAAGGCGGCGGGGGAGGCATACCTATGCCCGCCGAGACAAAGTACAAAATAATAGTGTGTCCAGTAAACAAGGGACCGAACTATAAAATACAGCTGGCATAATCATGAGCCAGATAAAAATACAATGAGGAATCCCACATACATGCTGTGCCTGGGATAACAGCCAGGACTTGTACAATAATATCTGAGTACATGAGATACAAATACAACCGAAATGCCCCCTGTAAATGGGGAAGGGCTCACAAAATCTGACTGATACATGCAAATCAAAGAGGCGCTGCAAGTGGCTATGGCCAACATCATCAAATATCTGGAGCTGCATCGAAGGCTGCAAAGAAGAGGTCATCCGGGCATGTGGGGGGCTACCTGCAGGGCCACCCCCTCATGAGGGTTGGAACATCTCACACACACCCGGGAATCATCAAGAGCTGCTGCTGGATCACTGGACCATCAAGTATACGAATCTCGATCATGCTGAAGGAGCTGGAGAAACAATCAAGCCAAAGGGAAAGGAGATATCCCTTTGCCTGATCCGAGGCACCGAACAAGAGTGGAAGCTGGAACCAAGGTACACCGCCCTCTAGACCTGGCTTCTGAAATGAATGAGCTGATGTCGACAGAAGGAGGTCCGCCATAGTTGAGGCAATGAGAGATCCTCAACTAAGGCACGAGAGAAAAGAGTAGAGCGACGGACAGACTAACACTAATGATGATAGTGAAGTGGAAAGGACTGAGTAACTAATGGATGACTTCCCTTGCTAGAGCATAAAGGGCATGAATGACATGGCAGCGACTGACACAACATCATCAGGGATGGGGGACAGTGGAACTGAAGGTCATAATGTGTGACACAAGAGAGAGACCAATTAATGATGGATGGAGGGCTATAGTGGGGTACAAAGGGACTCGGTATAGACTCCATGGAGGGAATGATGACTCAACTTGGATGCTCTAAACAAGGGCGACTCGATGGTGCTGCCACACAGTAAAGGCCCCAATGGGGGACCGTGGAAACATGAGTACATGATGGGAACTCATGACGAAAATCAACACGAACGAAGACAAGTAAGGAGGCAAGATGGTGCCCCAAGTACAAGTGTCGTAAGTGAGGAAATTCGATTTTAAGGAGAGGTGAAGTGACCCTTCTTGGACAAAATGTGTCCCGGTGAAGTATCATATCACAAAGAACTAATAGATACCCATTTGAGGGCTCGGTGAGAGCTTTCCAACGGTGCAGACGGTTCGTCAAACGGGGCTACGGTGTGGTCGCAGCAGTCGAAAGAAGAAACATGGGTTCTCTTTTAATAAGGCAGTTTTCCCTCCAAAATCACTCATTTGCTATTGTTGTTGTGGTGAATGTAGAGAGGAGAGAAGGCCCTAAATCTTGCGGCGAACGTAGCGGACAAACCGACCGTTGGAATCGCGATCCGTCAGTTGCAGGTAAGAGGTCTAACCTTTCTCTTGCATTTTGATGGATTACATTTTCAGTTTAGGGCCCAGAATCCTAGAAACAACCCCTCCTTCATCTCTACGGCCGGGTCGCACTTTTTGGGGCAAAAAGTGCGACCTAGGACGCAGGTATCAGGGCAAAAAGTGCGACCTGGTCCAGAAAAGAGCAGAAAACTGCGACCTGGGAGATGAGGGGGTTTTGGTGCTATTTTATGGCTGGAAGTTGGGTTTTGGTGTTTGGTTATGGTTTTCCTGATCTGTACGCTGACATAAATGATGTGTTTGTGCAGGTATGGCAGAGTTACAGGTCAACTGGAGAGAGAGAGATCTGGGGACATTACGGACAGAGATCCAGGCGGATCAGGGTGTCCGCCGTGTATTGGCCAGATTTGGGGTTCTTAAGTTTTTGGAGAACCCTTTGATGAGAGCAGGGGAACCGTTACTGGCCCGGATTATCAGTTACTGGGATCCAGATCAGGAGATCTTTGTAGTGCAGGGGCACAGGATCGAACTGACGGTCCAGGACGTGTACTTCCTGACTGGGCTCCCGCCACTGGGGATGGTGGGAAACACACAGCCAGTGTTGCCGCGGGGGCGGCATATCATGGAGTTCGTGGAACATCATTGTCGACCGGGTCTCCAAGTCAAGGGGACTCAAATACCGATCGGGGATCTAGAGAGGCTAGAAACCCGTGCAGTGGCCGGAACTGTGCTGCGAATCCTGGGCATCCAGGCATTCCATCACATCACTGGGGGGCAGATGATGATAGTGGAAAGTGTGCTGGGTGGGACCTACTATGGGTGGGCCCAAATGATGTTGGTGTCACTAAAGCGACAGTTGTCACTATGCAGGCGGCAGGTGAACCATGACTACTCATATGGGACTTTGTTGTGCGCCTTCTTCTTTGAGAAGATCCCGACCTTGAGGCCTCGTGTACAGCTTCCAGATGGGGGCCCGAGAGAGCCCAGGATGCGCCATTGGGGACGACTACTGTGTAGAGGAGGAGGAGGGGCAGTCGGGCGAGTGTTTCGACCGGATTTTTTTGCCCATTGGGATCAGATGCCATTGTACATAGACGACTATCCCTATAGTGGGATGAGCTACTGTGGAGATCTGGATCTGCCACTTCCACCTGGTCGAGTCTGGGGGCCCGATGGTAAGTGACAAATTGCTATTCGTGTGTGGGCATGTTAAAGTTTTTGAATAGTAATTGATGGTACTGATTCATGTACTTTTGGTATGCAGATATAGCACCGGTAAAACCAGCTGGATATATGGGACGACCGGCAGCGTCTGGAGCTACAGGTCCGAGTGGGTCGAGAGCGGCGCAGAATTAGGATGCAGCCGCCCTGCTGGAGGACATCCACCATAGATGTGAAAGGTTGTTGACCGGAGTATCAGAGCGCGGGTGGCAAGACTTAGACGACCAGTTCATAGAGCCATGTGTTGGTCTACCCTCGGAGTGGCGAGGTGTCATGTGGTGCATGGCGATGGCTGGTCAGGCTATGCGCGATCCACATGCTGCAGGGGCAGAGCCATTGGCTCGGGAGCCTCCAGATAGTGATTAGGGGTGGGGCATGTGGTGCCCCCTATGATGTATGTAGGGGCAGGTGGTGCCCCCAGTTTTGGGTTTTTGTTTGTAACATGCTATGGGCATGTCGTATGTATCAGAGTAGATGGACTCTAAACACATGTTTTGCGACACATATTATGGATATGCATCATTTTTTGATGGTTATTAATGTTATTTTCTTGTATGAAATGTGTGTGATAAATGCCAATCTAGAACATGGTTTACAATACTATCTAGATAGTGATTTTGTTCTCGAGGTACATGGTTGAAAGTTATGGTTTTAAATGCACGTATCAAGATTTTCACTCGTAAATAGCGTCTAAACAGCACAGGGTTATGCACATGATAAACACCATTTAGTTGCATTACAAGAAGTAGGGAATCCAAACGAACGTGCAGATGGAGGATGCGATGAAAGAGGGCATCGGCTAAGAGACCACGCACTGCATCATATTCGGCCTGATTTTTGGTGGTAGAACCAATGCATACCCCGTTAGAAAGAACAAGGGCATGCAAGGGGGTGAAGATGGCCCAACCTTCCGAGGCTAGATTCCTAGAGTAGCGACTTGCACCATCGGCGTAACCGATAAAGGGTGTGGACGGGGGGTCCTGCGGAATGGTGTGACAAGACAACAAATGAGGGGAGGAAAGGTAATGACGGCAGCGTGAGTGTACAGAAGTCATCGGGCGGCAACCGCAGGAGGGAGTGCAAGGGGCAGGATGACCATGACTCATACAGGGTGGTATATGAGGGCTATCGGAAGCATGGTGAGGACTCAGGCTGCGGAGGTCAACAGAGACACAGGTGGAGTGATCTCGTGTATGGGGAGGAAAAGGGTGATCAAGGGACACAACAGGGGAGGATGCAGACGGGCTAGGCTCCGAGTGTCTCGCAGAGGAGGATAGGTAAAGAATGGTTACAGTAGACTCCGTCATCTGAACATCAGGGGGGGGAATGTCGATGGGAGCGGGGGGATCCTCATGCTGACCTGAAGCATACTGCGCGAGGATAGGAGAGGCGGATTGATTTTGTTCAACCTCATACTCTTGGATTACCTCTAAAGAGGCGCGGTAATGCGTCAGGTGAGGACAATGGTGGGAGTAATGGCCATGAACGCCGCACAAAGCACAAGGCTTGTTGGTACGGAGAGTCTTGGGGTTCTTGGTTACGGACGGAGAAGGAATGGGGGCTTCAGGGACCGTAGACTCGGGGAACGCGACTTTAACCATGGGCTGAATACGGGGCAACTCGGGACAAGCATGGGTGGCATGACCGGTGACATCACATAAAGCGCAAGGCTTCGCGGGCGGCGGAGGGGACGGGTCAGCCGTGGTAGTCTTGTCTTTGGGTGCCCCCTTGCGGGCTTTGCCTTTTTTCCCGGGTGCCGTCACGACAGGAGAAGGGTCCTGTGGAGGTGCTGGGGGCACAGAGGCAACGGAGGAAGCTAGGGGGACCAGTTGAACCGGTGTCAAAGCCATATAGGGCTTGGGATGACCAGGAGGGGTGGCGGCTGGGGGATCAAGGTACCAGACTGGTATGCCCAAGGTCAAGTTAGGGAGAGAGAGGGTGGCCATGACGGGGACAGAATATACTCCGGGAGGGGGAGCTAGGAAAGGGATCTACCCAGCAGGGTAATGACCAGGAGGGACGGCTTCGAGATGGTTAAGGCCAGGAGGAACCGATCCAGGAGGGTAAAGGGGTTCAGGGATACCAGCTGTAGGGGTAGGGCCAGAAGGAGGAGGTCCGGCTGGCTGAGATGAATGGCTAGGAGTGGGTTGCAGAGGGCGAGGAGGAGGTTGTTGACTAGCCGAGGCAGGCCGCTTACGGGCAGCCTGAGACGATTGCATCATGCAAACATTCGATGAGCTGGGATCAGTGACAGGAGGGGGGGGAAGGTTAGGGAAAGTTCCAAGTAGGGAGGAATCTTTGTAAACGCTGGGGGAGACACTGGTCAAAGAATCAATGGTTTGCTTTTTGGCTACAGAAGAGATAGTCATCTCAGGAGAGGTCTGAGATTTTGGCTCATGATATGTCAACTGGTCAATGGTGACTATCTTTCCATTATGGGGGAAAGACATCTTGCGAAAAATCGCGGATGGGACAGCAGACATAGCATAGGTGTAGCTTCACCCCAATAGAATGTTGTAATCTAGCGGGGCGTCGATGACTTCAACGTCAACGCAAACAGTCTTACCGGCGAGGGTGATAGGACAATTACGAAACAGGCCAATGGGCTGGGAGGCATGACCGTCCCACGCTCGAAGGGTGATCGTGGAAGGGGCCAGTTCAGGGGATCCGAGTTGCTTCCAAACTGAAGCGGACATCACGCAGGTGGATGCCCCCTCATCAATGATACACCGGGACACGTTGGCATTCCGGATTTTGACTGGGATTTGGAAGGCGACGGAAGGAGGGAAAGGAGGATGGTCCAATTGAGTGGCGTCGAAAACAATCATTTGGTCGTCAGCAGGATCTACAGCGCCCACGGCAGATAGTAGAGCCTTCTTTTGGGAAGGGCACGAGTGGAGGAGTTCCAGTATGGAAATGGCAGCAGGATATTGCGCCAAATCATCTACTATGCTATACGAATGGGCAGCTCGATTGGGAGCAGTGTTTCGACGTAGTGGGCCCTTAGGTATCTTGGTATGAACCTCAACTTTTGGTTGAGGGATGTGTAAGGAGCCACTGGGTGACGAAAGAGGCTCTGGAGAACCTGAAGAAGGAGGCTCGGGAGCAGACTGAGTAGGAGGCTTGGAGTACTGTCGAGACCGAGTTTGAAGGTGAGGATCGACGGACGGGTTAGGATCGCAGTGCATCATAAGGATCTAGTAATCAGAGGAACCAAAAAGGGAAGGGGGGGCGGCTACCTGGCTGTCGGGAGGTTGGGTAGCCACAAATCCTTGCTGAGGGAAAGGATCAGTAAACACAGCTGGCTGGGTAGTGGCCACATTAGGAGGAGCATGAGGGGAGGCGTGCTGTCCGCGCAATGTGGCTTGAGACTCCCAAATATACCGCATCTGGGGTAATAGGGGACAATCGTGGGTGTAATGACCATAAACACCGCAACACGAACAAGGCTTACTTGTGCGAAGCGGCCTGTCCGGCTTGGGCTGAGTGCCCTGTTGCTGGTTGGCAGTGTTAGGGTCCACACCAGGATTGGGTCCACGGGTACCAGGGGCAGATGGGTTTGGATTGCCTCTTCGCCTTCTTTGAGAATAAGGGGGATTAGTCGCGCCCTGTTGTGCAAATACTTGCCCTGGAGGGGGCTGGAAGTGCTGGTGCTGGGTTTGAGGAGGCAAAGGAGGAGGAAGCGCATATGCTGGAGGAGCTGGCGCACCAGGCTGCGGATAAGGGTAATGGGTAGGTTGGGCAACATTGAGGTAAGCAGGAGGTTGGGCAAAAGGAGGAGGCATGCCGTATCCTGGATACATGCTACCAGGAGGGGGGAGAGTGCTGGAGGAGCTGGCCCCTCCCTGAGGGAGACCATAGCCCATAGGAGGTTGAGCGTATGGATGGGAAAGGGCTCCAATGATACCGTCGGTGGAATGAGATGCCCCCGGGGCGTTAGCGCCACCGGGCCTAGGGAGGTCAAGGAGAACGGTATAAACATAACCAGATTGAGCATAGATCAGGTCATATTTCAAGGCTATTTGGAGGGCGGCTTCTTCAGTTTGAGGAAAGTGAGAGGTGACATCTTTGCCGATGGGAGCGGGAAGGGTGCGAAGGAACCAGTCCATGTAAACCCGATCTTCAAAGGGAGGGGCTCGACATAAGCTCCGTCTTCTTCGCCATTCCTGAACATGGGCGGAAAGGCGTGTTGAAGAGGATTAAGGAAGTCGCAGAGTTCGCCATCGTATCGGAGAGGGAGCCGGGAAGTATCACAAAGGGCTTGGGCAGAGTCCTGCAGAGCATGGGTAGAGTGTGGCTTTGATCCGATCTGACATACCATTTAGAAGCTTCGCCGGTAAGCGTGTGTTGGAACAAACAAAGACAGATGGAGTCATCGGTAATAGAATTGGAGGAACACCACATGTGGAAAGATCGGACGTGATTGGTTGGATCTTCTCCAACAAGGCCTTCGAACTTAGGGATGTCGGAGGGGAGCCGATGGCACAAAGCCACCCACTGTGGTGAATGGGGTCGGCTAATCAATCAAGGAAACGGGAGGCCGAGGCCTGCACAAACAGACAACATGTGCGTGCTGGTGGTAGTTCCCACGTTGCTCCATCAGTAGTAGGGCCTATGACAGGGCCGGGAGAACCGGGAGGGAGAAGGAGGACCCGATGAATTCAGAGAGGAGTTGAGGCAGATCGAAGGTGGACTGGCTCGACGACGGCGGGGCGGAGTAGGTCAATCGACCGGAAACTGAGGATGAAGGCCAAGAAGTCTCTGGGATAGGCGCCTTGGGGGCGTAATGATGACAGGAAGAAGGAAACCGACAGGGGCAGAAAGGGACAGAATCAATTAAGGTCAAGGGAAAAAAAGGTGCAGTGACAATTGATTTTAGAGTTCAAGCGCGTGTTAACTGTAGCGCTTCTTCCATTAGGTCGTGTAAGATGCGACTCTTAATTTTTAAACCCTTTCCGTTTTGAGAGTAAGGAAAAAGTGTGCTTCGTAACTGAAAATAAATCTACAGAGAACAGTATATAATGCTGAAATAACAGAAAATTAACAGTTACTTTTGCATCTATCTAACCCAAGAAGGTGGTATCAAACTAATCGAAAAGAAAAGGAAAATCTAGGCAAAACACACGGAAAAGAGGCCAATAGATCTAAGGTCAAAAGGGACAGGGATCTAAAGGATAAAGCTGCTGAAAAGGGGTGCAGATCACAGCCAAGAGACAGAGGCAAGGTGGCTGGAAAAAGGAGGGAAATCAGCAAAAACCAAAGGGGGCAAGGTGGAGGCCTTCAAAGGAGGTCCAAACAAAACGACAGGAGGTGATTTGAAAAGAAGAAAGGCTGATTTCAAAGGATCTAAAAGGGAGGTAACAGATCTGGAAAAAAGGAGGCTGAAGCTCTGAAAAATAGACGGCTGAAACAGCTAAAACTCTTCCACAAAAAGTGGAGGGTACTAAATCCCTAGGGGGCTAGGTTCACACTTAGATGAGTAAAAATAGATCAGAACTTGGTCAAAGCGGGCTGAGACAGAGGCTGGAAAACCCGATGGTTTAGCAACCTTAAAAATTGTAGAAAATCACGAACCGGCAGTCTAGCTTCATCTGCTTTCATGTGTTTCAGAAAAGGGGTAGAAAAGTATTTTCGTGTGCTGTCATTTCGCGTTGGTACTGTGTCGCCACTCGCATTAAAATAAACATCAGAAGTTAAGAATTTACTGTTTCTGGTAGGTTTTATGTGAGAAAACAACATAAAAATAGGAAAATAAACAACAAAAGAAACCCTTAGGTCCTAAGTAGTCAACAGGAAAACAACAGCGGTCGTAATTTAAAACCCGTGTGGAGTCGCCATTTGTTAGTATGAATCCTTTGTCGAAGTGTACGAAAAAGGACCACTTTAGCTACACATAACTAATAGCCCTAACAACAAAAGTGGCTGCCAATATCTTCAGATCTACGATTACTTAGGCAAGAAAATAGCTGCAAAATACCAGATCTATGTATGGAAAGACATTAAGCAGTAAAAACGAGGGTTTGCTCCATATACCAATAGACAAGACAAGAACAATTTTTGAAATAATTTTTGTATTAATGGGGCACCTGTGAGGAAAACCATAAGGAGTATCCAATTCCCCTCAGTGGGATGGGTTCTTGGAAGTCCTCAGCACTTCAGATCTAAGATTTGTCTCTCTAGTTGATGTAGAAAACCCAATGCAAAGAGTAGAGCTCAATGGGAGCAAATGGCTGAAAATGGTGACCAAGTGTATAGATCCAGAGTGATCTAATAGGCAACAAAAGGTGAAGAATGGTAGGAAAAACCCTCCTATTTATAACAAAATATTGGGTCATTCTAGATCTTTGGTGCATGGGTTAACCAGATCCAGATCCACTTTTTATGGAATATTTTATTATATTTTTTGGAGGGAAAAGGTATTTGACTTGGGTCAAATCCCTTAATTTCTTAAAAATAAATAAATAAATGATTTATTTATCTTTTTAAGGAAGCGGTTGGAAGATAATCAAATAAATAATGATTTATTTAATTATTTAAGGAAGTGGTTGAAAGATAATTAAATAAATAGTGGTTTACTTAATTATTTTTGGGTGATTTGGTGATATTTAACAAGGAATATCATATAAATAAGGTTTAAATGATTATTCCTAGAAAATAATAAGATAAATAAAGGTTTATCTAATTAATTTCTTTGATTTTGGGTTAAACATGAATGGGAATAATAATTAAATTATGATTTAATTAATTATTCCATGAGGAAAATCAAACAAATATGGGTTTGTTTAATATTTCCTTTTGGGGTTTCCTGTTTCAACATAGTGAAAGCAGTTTTACTTAGGGTAAAACTGGTCTTACATGGTGTACTTGGGTCCATCTAATGATAATAAGTTAGATGACCAAAAAATGGTGTAACAATCGTATTGTTTCCTCCATGGATATTCCATTTTTTCATGATGATAGCTATTTCGGATTGTCACCAAAAGAAAATTTGCATACTTGGGAGGAGCAACCTGGGAACTTATTGATGAGACAACATCTTGTTCATGGGAGGGGCTTATCATATGAGGATGCTATAGGATGAGGAGATGAGGCTCTTCAGTTCTATCCTTGCAGTTGCTTGAGGACAAGCAACATTTGGGAGGGGAGGACTGTAGCATTCCTAAATTAGCATGCAGCTAATTGGAGTATTAATTTTTTCTTTTATCATTTAGATAGATGAATAAATTGGTAGGGAGACCCATAAATCAATTTTGTAAGAAAAAAATCCCTGTTAGTGTGAAAAGGGATCATCTTAATAGCTGGATAAAGCACCCTCATGCGTGAACAGGAGCTAATGGATGTGGACAAGGTCAAGTTTAACCAACTCAATAACGTTGGTATGGAGGGATTGGAACATCAATGAGAGACATCATAGTGTGAATGGGAGGAATTATCCATGATAGTATTGACTTTAATGAGTGGGACCCACCTCCTTCCAGTATTCAATTTGTAGCTACTATTCAACCCTAGTGTTGCATTCCAACATTTTTTTATTTTGGGTATTTCAGGAAACCCTTCCTGGGTTGTCTTGGAAATGTTCTTTGTAGCATATATCTCTAGCCCCAACACCTTTTGAGATATATAACAAAATATCTACATTTTTACATCATTCCTGTAGCAGTTTATTTCCTAAAACTGCACTGTCATGGCTCATGGAATTTGTATAGCAGTGTTTCTCATGTTTTAGCATATTTTCCTATTGGAGGCTTGTTTTCTATTACTTGAGAGACTTGATTCTCAAGATATTGTTCCTATTATTTGTTGATATATTTAATAATATGGTTGTATATTTGTCTTATATAATGTTATGTTGATCTATTCACTACTATTTGCATTATTGTGTTCATATATTGCTGCTTTGGCATTTGAGAATATTAGACTAGTTTTCTTGAGAATGAGAGTAATACGACACTCATTAATGAAGGGAAATCCTGAATATCCCTTAAGGTTTAAGAGAAAAACACTCATATCTGTGATTTTTAATATGGTAGAAACTTTGGCACCCATAATTATGTGCATCTCCAATCACCATTGCCTATTAAATTTGAACATAATAGTGCAAGATATGATATTTTTTTCCTTTGACAGTCATCCTATATATGACATGGACTCTGATGAGGAATAAAATAAGGCTGATCATATCATCAAGCCATTTTGTGAACCATATGAGACAAAGGTAGAAAGGTCTGTTCCATGTGTTGAAGGCATCCTTATTGAAGATGAATAGTCTTGTCATATTAAAAGAATAAACCAATATCTAGGAAAACAAGAAGACTTATGCAAACCCATAATTTATTAACTACACAATGAGAAAAATCATTTCTAGGTTTGTCTCTTATTGTTCATAGGTATGCTAATTGATCTTCAAAGGATTTTATTATCCTAAGTATAAATTATATTCAGGTAGCTTTAATTCCTCATATAAAACAACCCCCTATCTGCAACATTGATGTTAATGGTCATCATAAAAATTTTCCTATGTTTGATCCAGAAACATTGGAACTTACAAAATTGAGGATAATTATGGATCTGTGGCTTGAAGAAGTCAAGTATTATCTCCCCGAAAATTTCCTTGAATAATTCCTGCCACAACATGATGCTATATTTATCAATACCTTACATGTCGAAGAGTATTCCTGTCTTGAATATGGGATCCTAAAGCTTGCTATAAATATCCCAGTAAAATGCCCTGATCTAAGCCTAATTTATCTGAATTTTTCATTCATGAAGATGGGGTCATAGCAAAATTAATAAGAGAAGGACCTGTAAAAAATTTATGTATGATTTATTAGCGTTCATATGGTTGAGCTATGGAAGGTCATTATTCATAAAAAAGAACCCAAATCCATACTAGAGTGATGAAGTTGATAATTTAGTGAAGACAAGAACGTATCAAAGCTTAAGCATACCACAAATTCCACCACTCCAGGGAAAAACGAAAGAATCCATCAAACTATTGCTTGCAAGGGTTCAAAATTCAAGGTAATATCCTTTGGCTCCAAGACACAGAGTGCATAGAGTAAAATGGTTACCAAAAATTAGTATCACTGGGAAAAGAAGATGGTAGGAACTCCAAAGGGTTATAAATTAACTCAATTAAAAATAAGCTTCAAAAATAGGAAGCCATTCGTGTTTCAAGTTATCTTACATGTTCCAGAAGGGATCTTATAGTTATAATGGAGATAAGGCAACAAATTCACCAAATTTGAATGAGTTTTCCTGTCATACTAGTATGTCACTCAACCCCTTTGATTGTTATTTCCAGATAAATAAGCTCAAAGACTCCACTCAAACCTTAGGATGTTATAATTATTACTCCCAAGAAAAATTAATATAGCTCTAATTCATTTCCTAAAAGGCATGAATGACAAGGTAGAAGGACATTCGAAGACTTAAAAATTGACCCTGCCGAAAGCGATGAGTTGCCCTAGAAACACCATAATGTTGACCTGAATAAGTTTGGGTCAGTCGAGTCCAATTTTTGAAATTCACAAAATCTTTGGCAATAGTTACAACATTCCAAGTCAATAATGTCAAACACTATTCCCAACCCTTTGGTCAACTCATGCAATTATTTTCCCAAACCACGCCATTATAACTTAGTCAAGTCAAATTGTTCCTAGTTCATATACATTGAACCCATCAACCAACCTAGATAGAGAATATGTGCTTCAAAAAACACATGAATGTAGAAGGTGGAATACACATGGTAAATTAAACCTAGAAAGGAAATCAAATTACAACTCAAGAACATGCAAAACCTAGAAAGCTTAAGTCTTGCATTTGCAATATTGATGCTAATTCGCTTCTAGACAAGTCCCTCAATCCTGACACAAATTTATATTATTTTGGACTCTTTAATCAACAATGGTATTTTTCTCTTAAGAGTCTTTGCCAAAGTCAATAAATGTAAAGAAGAAAACAAGAGAATGTGGATCTGAGTCATTTCTCTTCATTCTTCCAACAACAAATAATAATTGCAGAGAATGTTTCCATTGTTGTAATACTCGACAAGGAAATTTTCATACAATGATTAAGGAAATAAAATTGAAAAATGTCTATTAAGGATATTTCGATAAATTTTCAAGAAAGATAAATGGTCATAGGGTATTGCTTCAAGTTTCAACAGGCCTTGAATATTCCTCACGTGGAACTTTAGGACTATATTATCGAGGACGAGTGGATCTTTGGAGGCCATGTCTTTCTTGGTCAATTGAAGACCCTAACAGACTCTTGAAAGAAAATGAATTCTTACTTTTGAAGACCAACCACACCATTACTTGTTTCTTGTAATCACCCAATTATTCTTATAAAGATATAAGGAAATTCCATCTTTCCTAGCATATGTTAAATTTATTCAATGGTCAAGAAATGTTTGTACTAACAAACTTGGCAGGGACAACTACTCCAACCCTGTGACTACGAATTTGGTTGAGTATTGATGTCCTTGGCTTGGAAGGTATTGATGCTAACTATTCTCAAGGCTATATTAGGAATTTGGTGTAGAGTCCTATCAAACTAAAAATGGAGGATATCTATTAAGTATGGTCCAAAAAACCCTCCTTCAGGTAAATTCATGACAAGTATTAGATAATGCTATGTATGAAGAAGAGGGAACATCAGAAAATTTTTGTTGGGGGAGATTTTTGAAATTCAAAGATCATATGAAGTCTAAAATGTTTATGTGATTAGCATTAGGTAATAAATCTGTGAAATGAGAGGTCTTCCAAGAACCCTTCTTCAGGTAAATTCATCACAAGTCTTGGATAATTCTATGTATGAAGAATAGGGATCATAAGAAACTTCGTGGTGGTGGATATTTTTGAAATCCGAAGCACATATGAAGTCTAAAATTTTTATATGATTAGCATTCGGTAACAAATCCTTGAACTGGGAGGTCCTCCAAAGAAGGGAACAACAAGGTCCAAGGAGATGTGAACCTTGTTGGAGAGACGTGGAGACAATATATCATTTTTATTTACTAAGGATGACTTAATTCTACTATTTTTTCTCACCACAAGTGGTAGAACATTTCATTTATCAGGACAAAGGTTTTATTCCTTGGCGGAGTTGAGAGGCAATATTTTCTATGTTTCCCAAATGATATTAAGATTAGACACATAACAAGAAACAAGAATGGCATGAGAATGATATTTCCCTCAGGACTGTTCCATAAGCATTGTTATCTTCCCAAGGAGAAAAAATCTCCCTGGAAACAATTCCAATTTAGATGTTTCCCATCTATAAATTTTCTCCAATGCTTTCTCAGGTGATTGTTAAGAAATATCTAGCTCAAGAATTAAGATGATTTCTTTAGTAGAGGGAAACTAACTCCAAATATTTCACTTGGTTAACTCGACCATTATCTAGGAACCCAAATCTCTTGGTGGGTTTGGAATCAAGGATTCTAGAAATGGGTGCTAATAGAACTATGAATGGTGGAAAAAGGTTTTGCTTTTGCATAAAAAATATTTCATACAGGAAAGAAAGTAGTCTCTAGATGATATTATCCAAGCGAGAGGATGGTCATCCATTTGGAGACTTATGAAATCTAACATTCCAATAATAAGGATCAGTTTACCGGGATTTTAGGAAATAGTAAAATATCAATATTTGGAAGAATAACATTATAGGTCACCAGTTTCTTGACTCTCAGGGATCTCACTCCTTTAAAGATATGATTGGACAACAAGGAGAAAATTCCCTCTTTGACATTTCTTCATGGGATATACCTTTAGGATTATTGAGAGGGTGAGATTTTGGGGCTCCACCTCCACACCTGTTCCATTTCATGGCCTCAATGGAACAAAAATTGCATGATTGTGCCCTTAAGAACCTAGAGGAATCTGAATGTAGCGGGTTGGGTTTAGCTGACTATTCAGTTAAGCAGAGTTATGCCCAACAACTTTTTTTTTGTTCACTTCCCCACAAAGCCTCAATCTAGAGCAAAATATGACATTCATATGCCTTGCCAAAGGTTAATATTTTATGTTGGACCCCATCTGATGACAACATATTATGCTCAAAAAATATGAAAAGGAGAGGAATTCAGGGTCCCTGCCAGTGTGCTCTTTTCCTTTTTAGTTTGGAATCTTCTCATTGCCTATTTTTGGATTTCCATTTCACTATGGTGGCTTAATCTAGACAATTAAAAACTTCAATTGTTGGATAAATTTAATTTTAAATATTCTTGTTCTTCTTCCCAACCCGGGGACCCATGTAAGTATGTCCACAATCATGCTGGAAGCTTCATATAAATCCACAAGTATTTCTTCAGTGGAGTCGGACTCAAAAAACCTTCATTTTTTGTTTTGATGGTGGCTTGAAATGAAACCCTGAACTGGCAAGAGTCGATGGGGTTCTCATTAGTCTAAGAGGGAAGATAGCATGTCCCTATGGTGTTGCAAATATCGCCATTGGTATATATGAAACTCGGTCCTCCTTAAGACAAGAGAGTTCCCCATTTTATGAAATAGTTCTCACAATCAATATACAAATGAATTATATCAAATATAATCATCTCAATATACTTGACGACCTTCTTATGTGTAAGGGAAATATGATCCTAGTTGAACCTTCAATTCATTTACTAGTAATACACAATATTATTACACCAAATTCTACAACATACCTTATCTAGAATATGGTAGAAAAAATACACAACAATGATGCATATAACCCTTAATTACAACATTGGTGTTTATACCAAGGAATTTCAGCTCAAAAAGCTCCTTTTTGTTGAGAATATGGAGGGCTTAGATTAATACAAATTCTCTTCTTGATAACTACTTGTGATCTTACTTATGTATTTCTTCTTTCACTTACTTATTCCTTCGTCAAGTTAATTATCAAAGTACTTAGTCAAATGTAGAGACAGAATTATGTTCACTTGTAATTGAGTATCTTGAAGTAGAGTTAGGAAGGTAAATCTTTGATTTACCTTCCTTACTTGAGGTTTCTATCCTTTAGAAATTCTTTACTCAGAGATAACTTTATTATATCCTTTAGTCAATTTCAAATCTTCAGTCACTTCTGCAATTACTAACCTTCAGCTACTTCTGTAGAGTCTATCTTTTAATTACCTTCGAAGTCCTATCATTCAGTTCTTCCTTTAGAGAGGTCTACATTCAAAAAATGTTCTTGGATCTGCTATCTTTCAAATGCCGTCACCTTTAGACTTGAACGCAGGCAATATTTTTCTTAGATCTGACCTGTTATACCTTCAAACTAATCCACAATTCCTATTCCTTCTTCTACTCTTTTTAACTTAAAACTTCCTTTTAATGATTCCTTAAATATCTTCACTACCTCAGAGATAAGTCCGCACTATTTTTATGTCCCTTATTCGTATTGTATCACGTTTATACTAACATAGTATGACCACAAACCATTTTTTGGAGTCCAGAATGTATATATATATATATATATATATATACTACGTCTTAGCTATAGCAACCGCAATGTATTCTTATGTATATGCATTTTCTCTACTGTGGTAACAGTGTGTGTATCCTCTGTCTTCGTAAGTCTGCTAGCTATAAGAGAACTCATATTTAATCGTGCTATGTACGTTACTTTAGGTTTTTTCGTTATTCTATTTCTGTCTTCTCCATTAAACCACATTTGAGATGATCCACAACTATGGTTATATATATATGACAGTGCTTGCTATTAGGTCGACCAACTAGTTGAGTGATAGGCCAACTTGAATTACTATTTCTTCATTATTTGATGTGGCAACCTTGATGTAACTACAGCTTGACTTTCATCGTTGATTATGGGCTAGACTGCCAACAAGGTCTTGGAGCATATATGTCACTTAATTACATTTTATATCTTTGAATCCTTTTCATATTTACATAGTCAACATGAAGACCAACCTAGTTACACTTTTCAACACGTTTCAACCCTCAACTAAACTCTTTTCACATGCATATGTCATTACTGGTAGCCTGAGAGAAGGGAATTTTTACCAAAAAAGGTTACACATTGTTCCAAGTAATTTCCCTCCAATCAATACCATTGAAATGTCATTAGAGAGGACATATATAGAGCAACAAAATGATATCCATAGACCATACAAATAAGGCATTTAAAATTAATATATTTTAAGCACATTCTAAGAGTCCTTCACAACATCTAAGAAATCATTGCTGCTTTCTACTATAAATATCTACTGGATAACCAAAACATTGAATAAGATTCCAAGAGAAATGAAAAGTATTATGCATAACAAAAACAACAAGGCCATAACCCTAAAAGAGAAAACCTTTGGAAGGTGTTACACAACATTCTATAAAAATCATTGAATGTCCTTCCTTAGGACTTGATACACACTAAGAAGCAATCCAAATAAATCAATACCATTAAAATTTCACTAGAGAGAACATATACAAGACAAAAAAATGATAGCCATGGACCATAACATGTAGTTTTTATGTATAAAATCCAGCAGAAAAATAATATGGTGAAAGGCATGGGCTTGAAGTAATATGGATGGCAAAGGAAATTAACATCTTTAAAGCACGTGCTTAGATTCCTATGCAACTTCTAGGCAAGCCTCGCTACACTCTACATCAATTATCTCCCAAATGACATGAACATGGAATAAGAGTCCCACAAGATTATGAAAAGTGATATGCATAACCGAACAAGAGTATACCCTTAAAAAGAAAACCTTTAAGAAATCCACAACACTCTACAAACATTTTTGAATTTCCTACCTTGGTAATTTATATGGATTCATTAACAACCCAAATCAATGGTTTGAAATGGATAAAATGACCAAAAAAAGCAACAAGTCCTAAAAGGATAGTCTTTAGAATCTTCTTGTATGAAAACAATGTGGTAGTTCCACACTAAAACACACATTTATGAAAATCCCAAACAAACAACAAAAAGTAGTGTGGGGAGATGAAATGAAAAAAATATTAATGGACTTGCAATTTCTCTTCAAAATTTTTCGAATTTCGAATTTATGGAAGTTTTATGCCTTCAGTGCTGAAGCAAAACGATAAAGAATATTTCACTAATTTTAGATGAGTAAATTATTACAGTATCCAACTTTCATAATTATCTAGACCATATACACAATGAGAAGCATATGAAATTGGAAAATTTCCGATAGAAGCTTACCCATATTGAAAATGAAAAATTCAATCATCCCACCCAGAAACTATATGAACTAATTTTGTAAAGAGGAGCAAATCATCATTGTGCATCAATAATTCACGAAAGTATAAACCTACATTATGAGTAACTCTGACCTATGACCAAACCCATGGAAAATAAAATTAAAGTTGACCGTCGATGGATTCAGAGATTCACTAAATCCATGGTTGAAGGAATCATGCTAGTGAATTCAACCTAAAAAAGTATCTCAAATTTCATGCACACAATTTTGGCATGTATCAAAATCACAATCGAGAACTGTGTTATGGACGTGCTTAAACTCAAGATTTTCAGCATTGCATAGTGCAACCTGCTTGCACTATTCAGAATTTATGTTGCATTTTAATTTTTTGCACTACTTTATGATGGGCCTTTCATCTCAATCACACCAAGTTCAATTTACAATGGGCATATTGAAGTGGACAAGCATCTCATCTAATGGTTACACATGGAAACCAAAAAATCATTAAGGATCACCATCTTCTTCTCTGTCTCTTCATCAACACTTGTACAATAATGTTCTATTGGATATGAATAGAAGGGATATGTAATACTTCACCTTCCCTTTGGCTATGTTATTTGTAACACAATTTCTAATAGTAAAAGGGTTAAGTTGGATTCATATAGTTAGTAGTCTATGGGATAGTTAATGTTGATGTAAAGCTTCATGTTGTTCATATAATGTTGTACAATCTTATTCTTTAAATGAGAATTACTAGTTGAGCCACTGCCCGATTTATCATGTCATTTCTTCAAATCATTTTATTTGTTTGTATTGCTCAAGTAATTGTTGCACCATTTTTTAGGGACTATGTATATAAGATTTATTCATTGTAATTATTGTGGATTTCTAGCTTCTGGTAGCATGCAATTGGAATAAATTTTGTATCAGAGAATTGTTTTGCAATAAGTCGCTAAATATTATACATAACTTATGGAAAAGACTCATTCTCAAATAATGAAGTAAATGGAGGAAGAAATGCAGTCCCATTGAACTACTGGAGGGTCAAAGCCATTGTTTCCCAATATGAATATGAATATTCAGTCTATGGATTGAACACTAATTAATATTTCCCGTTTGCTACAGAATTTAACATCACGTGTTGAAAATTTACAGGCTTATATCCACTAGAAACCCTTTAGAAGTAATTTCAAACTGAAAATCAAGTATTATTGGAAGAATCTCGCTAAGGAATCTGGGTTCCTCTCTCAAAGTGGGAATGAATGTGGAAATTTCATCCCATGATGATCATATGGAATTCTTGCAATTGGAAAATTGGATGTGTTAGTTAGATTCCTTTTATGAAGTACAGTAATTGACGTGTGAAGCTTTAAAGTTTCCTTTGCAAAGTTATTCATGCAATGTGCACAAAGAAGCTTTTCTATGTGAAAATTTACGTGATAACAGAGTGACCCTAAATGCCGCATAAACCATGCCATGGAATAAATTCAACATCACACTACCAAGAATAAATTAATCATGTTGATTATCATTTGACACAACACTAATAGAGGCAATAGAGGTCCAACCAAATAGTAAATTCCAACATCTAGAAGTCAAACCACTATACAATTTAGCAAAATATGATGGACCAGAAAGAAAAACTAGCAACCAAGGTCATTGGTGGACAAATTGCACCAATTTAGATAAAGGTTGAGATGCTCGACATTTCATATGCCTTTAAAAAAGCTAGGTTAGCAGAGGCTACAAACAATTGGAGGAAGCTTAATAATGTTGCTGCCACTAATTCCAATTAAGGAAAGATAACCATTGCAAAATATGGTATGACCATCAAGTCATTCAACAAAATTTTGTAGCAGAAGACCAACACAACATTAACGAAGACAAATTGTCCCTTTTATCACTTTCGATAAGTCCAATGGACATTCAAAAGATGGATGTTGGACACTACATTATAGAGAAACATCAAATGTAGATCATGATAGAGTAAGGAGTGAAATAGATATCGATATCTAACAATGTGATGGATTGCATCTCTTTGATGGAAATTGTACATCCTAGTTACACAAAGAGTTTGAAACTATTCTCCATTAATATCCAACTCGGGAAGGATCTTGTGACTTTAGTGTTTGAAACTGGAAATCAATGAGACATCATCTCAAAAGCAATGATAAAGAAGCATAATTTTCGTCCAATCATGAAAACTTAACCCTACCCCTTGGTTTTTCTTAGCAAGAACAATTACTTGTTGAATGTGCATGTAAAAGTGGATGAAGTTACCCATATTGATATATAATGTAGATGGAGTGGAGTTTAATGTTGTTTCATTCGAGGTTTGTGATATGATATTCAACAATTCATATCTCTGGGATTGAGATAGTCTATCATCAATGTCTAAAAAAAGACTAGTCAAAAAAGGCCAAAAATACTTAATGACCACACAAAAAATATCCAACTCCCTTGTTGTTAATTCAACCACTGAAGGCTAGAGGATAATAAAAAGCTTCAATAAATTTTTCTTTAATAGCCTTGTGAACATAGGATAGTGCCACTCTCTAGTGGTCAACCAACAACAATAGCTCGAGGCCTTGTTTCATGCATATCCAAAACATATGAGAAGTTAGAAGAACAAAATAATTTGAACAAGTTATTGAAGCACTATTTCAAGTTGTTATGGGAACTACACAAGATGCATCCAAGCCATGTTGTCCAACACATCAATGAGTTGCAACAAGATTTTGTGCTATTGAATGAGTCACTATGCAGGTATTTGTTGTTGGAAAACTAGGAGATCAAGAGGTAGATACGAGACTTAGTAAATAATGGCCAAATATGAACCAAGTCATTGCTTTGTGGATCTGTTATTTTTTGTTTTGAAAGAAGGATGACACATGGAGAATGTACTAGTCAATAAATAGTATTGAATCATTGTCATGCACCAATAACCTAATCAATTACATTCATGAAGGTAATTATATTAGTAAGATTAACCTAAAGTTTGGGTACAACTAAATCTGTATCAAGCTCGAAGATATATGAAAGAAAACTTTTGACCCATGACAAGGATTTTTTTAATGGTTGGTGAAGTCGTTCGATATAATTTGTTCTCCTATGACATTCATAAAGATATTGAACAAAGTTCTCACATTGTATCTTAACTATTTTGTGATTGTGTACTTGAATAACAGACTAATTTTTAGTAAAACTAGGGAGTACCATTTGAAACACTTGGATCAAATACTATCAATATTATGAATAGAAAAGGAATTAATCAATACAAATTAAAATGCATTCAAGCATAAAAAAGTAGTGCATATTAAATTTTTCAATAACCAAGATTGATTCCACATTACTCTAAAAAATATTTCATCTATTGCCAACTGACAACTACTAAAGAACATTCACAACCTACAAAGCTTCATGGAAATGGAAAATTATCTAAAGATATTTCTTGTGCAGTTTTGTGATGTCATGCACCCTCTTAATGCACTAAAATGACCAATTCATTTTAGTTAGGGAAATTCACAACAAATATTGTTCAAAGAGATCAAGTGTCAAGTTGTGACTACTACGATTCTTTCCTTACCTCACATTCAACAAGTCCTCGATATCAACATGGATTATTGGCAAACTGCCATGGATATGTCATTGATAGAACATGAAGACCAGTTGAACACCACTCCAATACATTTTCAAGCATTCTTAATTACGCTATATATGACCAAGATATGTACACATTGGTTCAAACAACACATCATTGTGGACATTGTTTGAGTGGAAAATAGATCGTTATTAATAACAATCACAAGTCTCACCAATACTTTGAACATTGAGCAAGATCAAGAATGCACACCACATTAAGTCGTCTAGTTATTTGCATTAAAATTAAGTGTTGAAAAGGAAGAACGAGCAAACTAGCACATTAACTTCCATGACTACTAGCAATCGGATTGATAATGTTGATAATAAATTTATAAGAAGTTGTTCCCTTCATAGAATTTCAAAGCCAACAAAACAGAAATTTGAAAAGTATACTCTACTTCCGATCATAAGTAGACCATGAGAGTCAATTTCAATGGATTTCATTTAGGTTTGTTGACAACTTGTAGTGGCAATAACTATCTTATACTAGTTGTGGATGGCTCAATAAAATGAGACATCCTCCCATCTATAAATGCACACAAAGGGTTTGAACCTTGAACCATGATCCCAATCAAATAAAAAATCACACACTGAATTGCAAGAAGGTAACATGTACTTGAACCCTGAACCTTGTCAACTCAAAAAATAAAAATAAAAATAAAAACAACTCCTCAGTATTCTATGTTGGAAAGGCTCAAAGTACTTATGACCATTTATAACTAAAAATAAAACTCCATTTAATTTTCTGTGTAAGAATGTCTGACTGAGATCATATTGTCAAAGAACCAAGCTCAAAATAATGCATGGGAGCTTTTACAGAGTTTTGTGAGAGATCACATGTCTACGATGTAGACAAAACTCACTACATTGAGCACTGTATACTGCTGTAATAGAATTTGGTCGCATGCATACCAATTGACATTGGGCCTATCCCTTGGTTGCTCAGATCTCCACAACCACTTTAGAATCAAACTTATTATTTTGTCCCAGGAAAATTCCAATATGAATCACATGCCAAAAAAATGCATACACCTGTAAAATCACTTGTTTAATCGGATTGACCCACAACATCATGTGGAAACTACATCAATTGGAACTAGTTTCCACTACAGGCTCCAGTGTATATCAAGAGCATGCATTGTTGTTAACAATGAGAGTAGCAATAGCTCGTTCTATGATCTTCTTGCTAGGGACTTTTAAGGAATAAAAACAACTGATCGCAGAACAGAGTGCATATCTAATGGTTGTGGGGTGAGTCCCTGTCATAGGATGCACATTCAGGGCAGGAAAGATAGATAATTTTACCTTTAATTCGATTGATTCTTCATACAAAATTCATAACTCTTTATACAGCCTACCAAATTTGATTTTTTGTAATGAAGAAAATTACACATGAAATCCTTATCTGGTGGTCCAGGTTCAAGTAGTACATAGCTGAATAACTTCGGAAGAGGTAACCCATATGAAAACCACAATGCCAATCAACACCTACCCTTATTAAGAATGGCCCTCCTAAATCTTCTACCAAACAACCAAAGATCGAAACACCAGTGCTCGGACAATTGCTCACCCTTAGTGTTTGATTATTTGTGCAGTTGTGATAGTAATTCTCTGAACACACCAAATTAGATATTCACGGGTATGGCCAAACCAAAATTATGAAGTTAGTACAACTGCGCGTGAATGTCATATATCCAAATATCTTTACATTACCAATGCATGAAACAATTATATATTAAAACTCGTTATAATCTAAACTAATTATATATTATAAACTATTATATATAGTGTAATAAACCAATGGTATAATGGTATCAGAAGAAGGATTAGTATAAAAGTATAAACTATATATCGTGCAATAAACCAATAGTATAATGGTATGAGAAGAAGGATTAGTATAGAATTATTATATTTTATAAATTATTATATAGTTTGAGGTGGCCTAATAGTTAAGGGTGTGTGTTTCGTTTTAAGAGGTCATATGTTTAAAATCAGAGGGGGTAAAGTATGTATGTCTTTGTAGACTTAGTAGTGAAATCACTGCTCGAAGGTGGGTCCCTTGTTCCACAAACAAGGGGTCTCATACGCCAATTTGGAGTCAATATTTATATCAATTGACCATGTATAAATCAACATACTTCGAATTAAAATTAAAGAAATCATTCTCTATGAATCTAGTGCAATTATCAACCATGGTATGTAACAATGCCACAAAATACCGGTAACAAATAGTGTGTCCACAAATAAAAATTACTAACATAAATGACTAATTCATATACTTGTTGTACTTGTTATTTGGTCATATTCTTATTCTTGGCCCATAATAGTCATTTGCGTTAATCATTATTAATTTTGTCACTTATTATCTAGTGATATATTTTAATCCTAGAAAAAATTAGTCATTTCAGTTAGTTATTTTTAGTTTAGTCACTTATTATCTAGTCATATATTTTATTCCTAGACTATATTAGTCATTTAAGTTAGTCATTTTTAGTTTAGTCACTTATTATCTAGTCGTATATTTTATTCCTAGACTAAATTACTCATTTAAGTTAGTAATTTTTAGTTCGATCACTTAAAATTGCTCAAATTTAGTAGTAATTCACTTGAAATAATTGTGGTGACTAACTTTTTTAGTCACCTAGTCACTGATGTCATCATTTTTTACTAGTGGAGTCAATACATGAAGTGGTCACTTCCTACAAATGCATTTGAATTTAGGAGTTTTATTGGGGTAGAATAGTACGTAGGTAAGTTCATAGCTTTGTTTTTATTAGTAACTATGCCACTCCACACCTTAAGAATTAGAAACAAGAGTCTCTAGTGGTAGATGGATCAACAAAAGGATTCTTATGAGCTAAAAATAAAAATCGTTCAAGCATTAGTTCTCATGTCACCAAAATTTTAGAAGCATTTTGAAGTGTATATAGATGCAAGTGGGTATGCGATGGGAATGATCTTGATGTAAGGAGGAAGAATGGTAAGATATCATTCTAAATTATTTCATAGGGTAGTTCTCAACTACCCTACATATTAAAAGGAGTTCTATGTCCTAGAAAAAACTGTCAAAAGGTGGAAACACTATCTATTGGGAAACGAGACCATATTCCATACAAATCACCATCCACTGTAATATCTATAGGCTAGAGTGAACTCTTATAGACCAAAATATGCCAATGGATGTGGTTCTTATAATAGTTTCATTTAATAATCCAATAGAAGAAAGGAAACAAAAATAGATTGGTTGGCATGATTTTAAGTCCACCCACATCAAAAATTATAGATTTTAGAAATCTAAACTGCATGCATCATTTCACTCATGCTTAATATTGAGGAGCATACATAGAAGATTAGGAATTAAAGTAGGTGTTTTAGCAAATACAAGGATATAGTCATGTAGAGTATGTTGAGAACAAAAATGAGCATAATATCTATAATGGTTTCCTTTATAGATGGACAAGCCTAATTTTCTTAAAGGAAAGAGATGGTTATTTATTAAAGAGGCTCACACCTTAAATGTTGTAGGGAATTTTGGTGTTAGTAAGACAATTTTGAACTTACAAAGGTATTTTTGTTGGTAAAAAATTCAAGAACATGTAGCATGGTACATTAAAGGATATATACGTTATTATATTAGCAAGCCCAATAACATCAAACAATGCCTATATTGTACTTTTCCTATAACCTCTCATATTTGAGAAGTCATTTCCATGGAATTTTTGGGAGCTTTACTAAAAAACATGAAGGGACATCACTACCTAGTTTTGGTAGTTAACAAGATAAGAAAGATGTGTATTCTCATTTCCTATATAATTACCATCAAAGGAAAATAAATAGAAAAGTATTCCTTTGAAAAATTTTGGATGCAGTTTGGGATACAGATGTGTATCATTTTAAATAGGGGCGCTATATTTCTAAATGCATTTTAGACTATATTGTGAGAGAATATGAACTTGAAGTTGGAAAGGTAAACATAATTTTATCCAAAAATTGATGGGTTGATAGTATCCAAGAATAATTTAGTGTAGATTTTGAGGCATTACAAGTAGAATCATTTGAATACATTGGATGAAAAGTTGGTCAATATACAATACTTTTCTATTATAGTAGTAAAGGCTTCTGCCGGTAAGTCCCCTTCTGAAAATTTCTTTTGATATTCTTCAACTTCATCCTCAGATGTTGTGTATGGATAATATGGAAGAGTGAGGGAGGATATCATAATAAATGCATTAAAAAAAATAATCTCTTTCAGTATATTAGGTATATCCATTTGCAAGTACAAGAGATGTTAAAGAAGTCACATGAAAAATGAAGGTTAGGCATGATCAACACATGATAGTGACGTCATTTATAGTGGGAGAAAAATGGTCTTTGTGAGAAGATCAAGGCTTTGCAGTATGTTCCTTTCATGATATTGGGAATTTTGGAAGATAATGCCCACATATTAAACCTACCCATATAGATTCAAATTTACTCAATAGTGAATGTAAAAAATATCAAAATACTTGAGCATTCCATGTTGGATTAGTATGAGGGGCATGTCTTGAATTCCATAAATGAGTCAACACTAGATTCCGAAGAAGAGTTGGGAGAGTAAATAGTTTTTAGAAGAGGTATAGAAGTATAAAACAAAGGAAGCATGGACTTTGAGAGATTGGGGTGAAAGGACAACTTCTAGGTAAAGAATAATTTTACTCTAGGGAGATGGTAGAGGAAAAGTTTCTTTGCCTCATTAATTAAATATTTTGGGGACCAAACACCTCCCTTAATGGGTGGGTATAATCTAGATTGGATAATTACCTTATTTTTCATATATCTTGATGCTTTGAAGGTGAAACAATTGGAGGAATAAACTTGTAGGGTCATTCCTAACGATGTTTCCTAGTTTGGAGAATTTTGATCCAAAGCATTCTAGAGCCATTTTTAGGAATTAAATGATGTTTTTTGTGGTGAAAAAAAATCTCACTCATTCTAGGCCCTTTGATGTTATTCTACGCTCAGATACGTTTACAACTATGCAAGAATCATGTCAATTAGAGTTCAGATGCAAAAATAATGCCTCCCATAAGTTGACCTACCATGTGGAATACCATGGTATGAGTGGACGCCACCTCAAAAACCATTAATATTGCATGTGGGGATTCCCGTGTGTGTACAATAAAGAAGAACATAGAAGATCCAAAATCATAATAATAGTTTAGGGTTGTGATTGTCAAATCTTACCCCTAGAGGGAAATTAGGATATGTTAAACATCATGCCACTAGGAGTAGGAGTTCCATTCTCTGATGTTGTATTTTGTTCAATAGTTGGGCAGAGAAACTGGCAGTGTGAATAAAAAGATAAAAATAGAGGGGTTCAAGTTTTTAAATAGTTATATATGCTACAAGTATCATGTCACTCAATAGATAGTACCTCTTTCTTTGTTCTTACTTATTTCAATATTAAAGAAAGATATAAAAGTAGTCTCACATTATGGATGGGTATTCTCATGTAAGTGATTCCCACAAAGAAAAAAAAAAATATTGGCATTTTGGGACAAAAAAGAGGAAGAACCTTAGTGTTTTTTTCCAAATTTTAAAATAGCCTTTGATATTGTCATACAAATGAAATTATGAAAATGGTTGATAATGGGTATAAAATACATAAAAATAAGAAATAAATAAGATATGAGGAGGTGAAAGTTAAAATTAAAGGTACACAATGAGTATTAAAAATAGTTATGAATGATTTTAAGGAGAAATAGGATTTCACTATCTCCCTCGAAGTATTTGGCTTTTACATAGATAAACTAGAGAAAGAAATAAAAAACAAAAGTGGAGGATTTAACATAGTGAGGATTATTATAAAAATCTTATTATATGCAAGATAATAATGATGATATAAAATAGCATATAAGATCATCTTGAAGCATTAGAGTCAATTTCATGGAGGTTATGATGGATATATAAACAAAAAAAATAGCATAGTAGTCCTCTCACTAAAAGGGAACTAAACAACTGCAAATCATATTTGTTGGTTAGTTGCTAGTAATAATCTTAAACTATAAGTGCTTGGACTAGATTTAATTGAAAAGTTAAGTTGAGACATGCATGAGGAAAATAATTCAAGGAGGTGGAAAACACTTCTTATCACACAGTAGATGCATGAGAAAGAATATTTGGCGTTGATATTTGTTGTAGTCCTTTTAAATTCAAATAATTTTAATACCTATGTATACATGTGAAGTGTGGGGACACGTATATCAAGAAACAAATGGAGCTATAGTGATCTAGTACAAAAAAATCCTCATATCACTTTTATATAAGAGTAAACAACAATACCTCTTATAAGATACTCCTAGCTGAAACAACATTATGCCTAAAAGAATTGAAGGAACTAAAAAATTTGAGTTTCTAAAGACACAAAAAAGTATCCATCAACAATGACATGATTCCAATGAAACTTAACAAAACTAAGATAAAAGGAACTCAACAAGAACATAACAATAATAATACATGAAATGTTCCAAAGTTTCAAATAAAAAATATATATACCTAGTTAAAAACGAGCATCTAAATTTCACGTACTAGAATGCTATATATCATAAAAATGGAGAAAATAAAAAATTGTAAACAATAATGCTACATAAAACAATTCAATGCAAATGGAGATCAAAGTGCATAACTAGATGGAGCTTGACATCCAATTATGTGAAAAACAAGAAATAGCATAACAAAGAAAACACTTAGATGGGTTGAGAGGTAGTGGAATAGGAAGATGGGAACAATCAAAATCATTTTGAGAGGAAAGGTTATGTTGGATATGTGGAAATATTAAAGAATTGTAATAGTAAAAAAAAAAAGAATAATAAATTGAAACAAGATTTTTTAATGTCCATGTTTAAAACACTTGGGTATATCTAGAATTGCACTCACCAAATTGATATTCTGATCTAATTATAAAGGTGTTTATAAATAAATTATACATTATAAAAAATATAAAGAATATCTAATATAATTGAATCCCAAAAATAATATCTAATAAAAAAATAAAAATATTATTTAAAAATCCCTAGACGTTGAGGATCTCATCTAATCAATTACATCAAAATGTTCTCTAAAAATCTCTCTCAGGTTGATGATCTCATCTAATCAATTACATCAAAATGTTATTTAAAAATCCCTCCCAATCTAATCAATTACATCAAGGTGTTCATAAATAACTTGCACATTATCAAGCACACATGTTATTTTAAAAGTTCTCTGGCACTTTCCACCATAAATACAAAAAAATAATATTCTGCTAAATTGAATTTGACTGGAGCCAATGCAATTGAATCCCAGAAATAATACCTAATAAAAAAATAAAAATATTATTTAAAAATCCCCAAACATTAAGGACCTCATCTAATCAATTAGATAAAAATGTTATCTAAAATCCCTTCCACGTTGATGATCTTATCCAATCCATTACATCAAAATGTTATATAAAATCCCTCCCAATCTAATCAATTACATCAAGGTGTTCATAAATAACTTGCACATTATCAAGCACAAATGTTATTTTAAAAGTTCCTTAGCGCTTTCCACCGTGAATACAGGAAAATAATATTCTGGTAAATCAAATTTGACCGGAACCAAAAACACTGTCAACTATTTCGAAAATAATATCACAAACGAAAAAAAAATTCACGGAGAGGGATCTCCTCTGAGATCGTTCCCTGCTCACGACTTTGCTTCAAAGACTCCCAATTTTCGAAAAATGATTTGTACTGCTCACCTTTTCCTCGAGGTTGCAGTTTCAGTTCTTTGAGTGCAGGAGCTATTTGAAGAAGGCAACCCAACAAACGAAGTTCTCTCGCATCGTATTTGTCGATATCTAGCTCTACTAATTGAAGATTAGCAAGTGGGTACGTTAAAGCTGGTGCAATTGGATGTCCTTCTGCCTCTTCCTGGAATACAAAGTTTAAAAATTATTTATATATATATATAATGTAATATGGACTACACAGAGATATTAAATGACATCTAAATAATAATGGCGACGAAATGAAGAGTAGAAAATAGAATAGGAGATATTCACTTACCAGAATCGGTCGTCCGCGCAGGTGTAATCGCTCAAGGTTAGGAAGCCTCGAAAGCAGGTTCAGCAGAGGTACAGCCATCATTTTTCTCCAATCAAATCCAGGCCCAAGATTCATGGTAAGCACTTTCAATGAACTGTGCGTACCCATCAATTCAAGAAATCTGTTGACAGAAAAGTTGTATCTTGGATTCCCAACTGAAGTCAACGACAGCTCAATCAAATTATTTCCACGCTCCATTTCGAATGCGCTGATCCTTGAGGAAAGCTCATAAAATGCCATTCCATTCACTGTCAAATCTTCTCCATACGTGGTTGCCTTCAGAGTTTGAAGTTTAGGGCAAATGACTGTCAATTCTCGCGCAACAAAAAAACATACACCTAAATCTGTAAGGCTGGGAGAGGAAAGGACAGGACTCTTCAGGCCAGAACATCTAGTGATATTCAGCTTACGAAGAAGAGGACAATGCAAAAGAAAGTGTGCTAAGGTGTCATCTGATATTTCGGTATAGGAGAAGTTGCACTCAGTGAGATGCTTGAATCCCGCGAAATCAGTTGGAAAAGTGGTGACAATACAGTTCTTGAGTGTGAGATTTGTGAGACGACTGCATGAGAAAAGGGACGGCGGCGGGGTTTCTTTTCGGTAGCAATATTCGAGAAAGAGGTGTTCAACATTCTTCCTTGCAACGCACCGCATCCATTCCGATACGCTTTGCGGTGTAAACTGCCATGGGTTAACAAAGAGATCAACACTCGTCCGCAGACTGTGAATCTCTGTGGTGAGTGTAAAAGACTTCAGATCCGATGAATGGAACCGCAATATGTCGAATATTCTATTTTCCACAGTGGACAAATCTTGTGTGGTAGGTGATGAGACCTGATAGGGAGAGAGGATGAGATGGGGTATTTCTCTATAAAGGAATCTCCAGCGATGAGAGAGGACAGAGGATCTGATGGCATCTATAATGGTGACCTTAGAGAGGATGAGGGAAAGGACATCGTCGGGCAGTGCAGACAGTCTATCGAGCGCCATTGCCATCACTATTAAAAAAAAAAATAATGGGCCAAAAAATATAGGACGATTGGATGGAATATAGCACAATTGGAATGAACCAGTCCTGCAGTGAAAAATCTGAGCGACAACCTGAATTGAAATTGGTAAGAAATGAAACAAATATTTATATGACTTTCAAACCACTCAATCGGTTACTAGGTTTAGATTGGGCATCTCACTCGAATAAGTCAACGGTAAATGTGTATTATACATAGAACCCGCAAAGATGCCCATATAACATGGTTGTCTTCCAAGAGGTTATGGTTCAGACGCAAACTAGAGTAGAGTATGCACTATTTTTAAAGTAATGAAATTATTGGGTGGAGGTTGGTTTTTTATCTCATAAATAATGAATAATGGGTCTTGATATTTGTGTAGAGTTTGGGAGTGATTTTGAAATTAGATTATTATTATTATTCTATAATATATTTTAGTTTTCTTGTTTGGATGTTATTTAGTCTATAAGATTGGGTCTCGATATTTGTGTAGAGTTTGGGAGTGATTTTGAAATTAGATTATTATTATTATTATTCTATAATATATTTTAGTTTCCTTGTTTGGGTGTTATTTAGTCTATAGGATTTTAAATCTCATGGGCAGAAACTTTGGTCCTTGTGATAAGGCTCAAGAGTAAACTCCCCCATCATCGTTGAAAATTCTAGGCAATGCTGGTTTTGTGGCAATTTTAACGGAATGAGGGGCTACCATTATCACCATGCATCTTTCCCTATGAGAATCAATTAATAATCCACTTAGCATGATTGATAAATTAAGTATATTTATAAAAAATATTTATATTTATAATATTTAATAAATATAAATAATAAATATGGTAAATATTATTTTGTTGTTGATGAAAATTTTTGGTAAATTGTGTTGTGTTAGTTGATATATCCTTGAAGATAAGTGTTTACCCTAAACTTCTAGAATAAAATAGCTTTTCACATTAAAAAAGGTTTGCATCTCAAGAAATTTGATCCCTTTAGGAGCTTGGTAGATATAGAATTATTATGGATATAGGCTAGTTTAATTGTTAATTCTAATAATAAATATAAATGTCATTATTAATTTTATTTTTTGTTTAATTTTTACCAAGTCAAAATGTTAAAGATTACAACATCTCTTTCACACTAGGATCAAATATTTATCTAAGCTTAAGTTTACTGATGAATGTCAACTATTAAGAAAATATTTACTAAAAAGTGGGTAGGGTTGGGGGAAATACTATTTAAAATGTAATATTATTACATTTTACCTAATATTTTCCCATCCTCTGAACATGTTTACACAAATATGGGTAATAAGAAATTTGTACCTTTACGCTACATGGATTCAACACCATCATTTTCTACAACTAATTATGTATCTAAATATAACATCAAACTAAGATGGATCTAGGCTAGTTTAATTTCCTCCTAAAATAAGTTACATTCCACATCAATACCATGAGTCGATAACATGGATTCTTAAAACCATGGGTGACTTTTGTTATTTATTATTTAATTATTTTAAAGTTTAAAGTAAATGTGAAAATTGAAGTATTTTATTTATGACCGACATTTATTTTTAAAGTAAAGTTTTTTTTCTTTTTTCTTTTTTAAAGTAACCTTAAACACAACATCCTTTAATATATATATATATATATATATATATATATAGATATATATAATGTGGGGTTACTTAACAACATCTCCCTAGTGTACTAGGCTGTAGCGTGCCTCTCAGAAAGCAAAGATTTTTTTAGGGTAAATATTGTATTTCTTTCTAAATTGGAATATACATGGATGTACTAAATACATGGGTGTACTAAATATGTTTAGTTAGTTTTGCACTAGGGAGACTTGATAATATCCAAAAGTGTACTCTTTAGAGAGAGGCATAAGAAAGCATGGTTAACAAAAAAAACTCAATAGATGATATATATACTAATAAATGACATAATTTGGATAGGACAATGAATTAGATAGTCACAATGCAAAATAACAAAGAGCATAACAATACTAACCTAAGGGATCATAGTTGGTAGTGGAAGATTGTATAGAGCCTTCACTATTGCTAGGAGTGCTCCCTCTTAGAGAAGAATGACAAGATGTTGGTAAATGTAGCCCAAGCATTGATCAATGTCCCTCAAGTGAAATTGAAGGTGCTCCATAGAGTGTAGGATGTTATACCACTCCTCAAAGTGGTCCATTAAAATCCTAACACGGAGAATCTTCAAACTCTAATAAAGGTCGATTGGGTACATATACTAGTTAAATTTCCCTCTTGTATGGCCAACATAAAGAACCTAGTCATCCATATAAAAAAAAACCTCCATATTCAAGAATTTTTGTTGTTGGGAAGCCCCTTCTTGTGTCATAGAAGCTAACTCCTCCTAGATGGAACACGAGGTTAGATAAAAAAACTTGGCAATTGATTCCTAAATCTTATGGTGCACACGTGTGTGCCCCCAAGAGGCTCTTTTTTTATAGTAGGCTACCTCTCGATGAATGCATGCTCACTGATGGGGCATATCACAAGCCTGGACAAGGATACATAAGCTGACAATGAAGAATATGCTTGGATAAGTGATGGAATCATTGTGATATGCCACAAAAGGATATGAGGGAACCCAATAGCATAGAATCATATGAAACCAATATTTAGAGGCAAGGAAGTTAGTCCAATTTTAATAGAGAAGTAGCAAGGGCATGATGGTGGGAGAGGGAAAATTTTGAACCTACTAAAGAAGCCAGCAAAAGGAGACAAAAAAACTGAAAGAAATGAACTGATAGATGAATACAAAGCTTTAGGAGAACATATGGAGGAGTGAAAATATTCAAGAGAAAACTTGCAGGAATACAAAGGGTGATAGAAAAAATGCAACCTAAAGAGCTGAGTGTATCTAATCTAATACTATAAGAATAAATAAAATTAAGAGAAGAATGAAAACCTTATATTTTCAAATTAACAACCACTATAAGGTTTTAGTGCCACAAGGGATAGTTTCCAATATGCAGTAGAATTGTGTATCTCAAGCCATAGGTTTCTCACTTGCATCTACACCTACTAAGTTGTGAAGGGGAAACATAAAATCCAGACCAATAATCATTGAAGGCAAATGGAAATTTCCACTAGAACTCTAGATGAGGAGGGAAACTTTGTTATTTCTAAAGCCACAAAACATAACTCGAATGTGAGTGTCAGGGCTTGGCCTAAGCTCATAGAAGTGGGTTGGAAAAATCCTCTAGTCCTTGCTAACAGAGCAAAGGTGGGAATTGCAGGTAAGGGGAAGGGGTACCCCATAACATCAAATAAGATAATTAATGCTAGGAGGAGGAAAATGGATACAATTGTATAAAAACTAGTCACCACACAAGTGGGGATGTGATAGTCCTAGCATGATGGTGACATTTCAATGAAGTTGTATTACACGGGCTTCATATCAAGGAACTTACATGCAACTGACCTAAGGAAATATCACAAGAGGTTTTTTGTCATAAAACTTATTGTGGCCACATGCCACCACATACCATAGCCACTTGAGTAGGTCGAACTATGGAAACCACACTCAGTGTAGACCAAATGGCTCGCATGGGGTTTATTCTAAACGAGGTCCGAGGTTCAAAATCCATGGGGAGGGGGCGATAATGGATGCCATTTTGGGGGAATAAAAACAATCCCAAGAGGCATCCAAGCTCAATTGAGCTTCACACAATTGTCGTGATAAGCATCCCATTGTGGGTTGTTCATTCTTCTTCCATCCAATAAGTAGGATAGCCCTTAACGAGGCCCAACCTAGTCACTACTATATATATATATATATATATATATATAACGTCACCTCAATTAAAATGTAACAAAAAATAAAAATAATTAATATGTTCGTTTCAATTCTTATATTGTAATTATGTCTTTGTTAATAAAACTCAAAAACTCATAATATGCATATCACATTAAACTAAGTTTAAATAAGAATGATTAATATTGTTAACAAAATTAACATATAATTAAAAATAACAATATTTTTATAAATATAGAGATGTGAAATATATATAAAATATAAATGGTAGTTATAAATTACTATTCATTTTATTATAAAAATTTAAATAATGATTCTTATTCATAATTATTATTTTTCAAAACATTATATTTAAATTCAATTACTATATAAATATAAACTTAATACTTACTAAATAAAATCTTTTCTAAACTATATAAATATAATAATAATCAATTTTTCCCATATCACATTAAAAAATTAAGTAAAAAATATTATAAAACATGTCACAGAAAAATGCAAACACCATATATATGTAATTAGATGCATTATTAGGATTATAATATAATTAAAAATAATATATATATATATATATGAAATTTATATAAATATAAATAATATTAATAAGAACAAGTATAAATTCATCTTAGATTTGTATCTACCAAGGGCAGAGAGGAATCAAATATCTAAGTAGAAAACTTTTTTGTAATTTTTTCAAAAGAAACGAAGTTTCAACATAGAAAAATTTGATTTATCTCTATGATGGTTGTTTTATGGATCCATAGTTGAAATGGATCTATGTTGGTTAATATAAAATAAAAATGGAGACAGGGGAAGATGAAGCCCCTGTGGGGAATATGCGCATGTGCACAACTTTGAGCTCTTTGTCTATTAGGGTTGCGAAGGTGTTTGGGTTTCTGCAGATGCACATTTGTAAACGATCGCAGTCCATCGTTGAGTTTTTTCTCTATCATTTCTTTTGGTTGGTATCTACGGTGATAGGAAATGGTAACCACAGGATTCTCGGCATAGCTATGCAAATAATGGAGGACGAGGAGGTTGACTACTCGCTGGACCCATTAGAAGGTGTCGACATTTGGGGCTCTCCCATCTATCCTGTGCCACCTCATGCCTCGCTAGCCCTCAACATTCATGAGGTGGCCTCTACTAGTCCTTGTTTCCCTCCTCCACTCTATCATTGACTCTTTGAACTGCCTCTGACCTCTGAATCTCTGACATTTTCAATCACCGACCTTCCATCAATCCCTCAGAACTCCTTGCCAGCGTTGGGCCCGACAGTTTTCTTGCCAGACTCTCTAAACTTCCTCTCTACCTGTCTATAAGGCACATCCCTATATCCACCCCACTAATCCTCTAGCTCTCGGCCCTCTGTGATTTGGACAGTGCCATCGGACCCTCCTCGACCTGATCTAATATATTCAAGTTTTTTTTCCACTCCGTTTGTAACCTTATTGTAGAATGCCGATAATCTGGTAAACTTTGAATGTGGTCCTAATCCTGACATTGGCCATCAAAATCCAATCCCCTCGTGTAAGGGCAAACACCACTCCAACTGTATCAAGAAAATCAACAAGAACTTTGACCTAACCCTCGGAGCAGGGCTGTACATGGGCGAAGTGATGGATACAACTAACAGGGTCCTGGTGGGACATGTGAGAGGGCGCAGATATAGCCTCACACGTTTACACACCTAAACAAATGATATTTGGGGGTCTATCATGGAAGAACTGCCATGGATTTTCATCCTCCCTCGTGGATGGTTCGCCCTTTGTTTCCATCAACTGGAGCAGGTTACATGGGTACTATTGAAACTCTATCATATTGAACAGGTTCTTGTTTTCTTCAAAAGATGGAGCCCCCTCTTTGACACTGATAGAGAACAAATTGGAGTTGGGCCTATATGGGTGAGGCTACCAGGGCTTCCACTTCATTTCTGGTGTGAGGACATAATGGGGCACATTGGCAACACCCTCGGCACCTATTTGGATCATGACAAAACTTATCTCACCTCTAGCATCATGACAATGACAATGATACTGGTACATCTAGATACCAGAGACGGGCTAGAAGAGGCAATCACGCTGAGATGGAGGCAGTTTGTCGAAATACAAAACCTAGATTATGAAGGAGTTCCCTATAGATGGTGAAGATGTCATGAAGTTAGACATATCTACAAGGATTTCCCACTCCTGAAGGGCTCAGATACAGTTGGAGTTTCAGGTCATGCACAACCCACATCAACCCAGGCCACTCAACTTATAGCCCTAACAACAAAATATGGCTGCTAATATCTTCAAATCTCCAATTAGTTGATCAAGACAAATGCTACAAAAAATCTAGATCTATGCATAAAAAGACATTAAGCAACAAAAATAAGGTTTTGCTCCATGTATCCAATAGAAAATACAAGAATAATATGTTTTAAAGAATTTTATATTAAGGGCACCTGGGAGGAAAACAAGAAAGGTGTTTCGAATTCTCCTCAATGGGATGGGTTCTTGAAAGTCCTTGGCACTTCAGATCTCAAATTTCTCTCTCTTGTTGGTGTAGAAAACCCAGACAAACATAGAACTCAAAGGGAGCTCACAAAGTAAATAATGGAAAATATGACAATGATAATGGCTCAAAGTCAGACCAAGAGTATAGATTCAAAGTGATCCAATAGGCAACAAAAGGTAATGAATGGTAGGAAAAACCCTTGTATTTATAACAAAATATTGGGGCATTCTAGATCTTGGTGCATGATTAAAATAATATTAACCAAATCTAGATCCACATTTTATGGAATACTTTATTATATTTGTTGAAGGGGAAAATGATTTGACTTGGGTCAAATCCCTTATTTGTAAATAATAAATAAATAAATAATTTACTTATTATTTTAAGGAAGTGGTTGAATGTATTTATAAATGATTTAGTCATATTTAACAGGGAATATTATTTAAATAAGATTTAAATAATTATTCTTAGAAAATAATAAGATAAATAAGGATTTATCTAATTAATTTCCTTGTTTTGGGTTAAATATGACCCGGAATAATAGTTAAATTATTGTTTAATTAAATATTCCACGAGGAAAACCAAACGAATATCGATTTGTTTAATATTTCCTTTTGGGGTTTCCTATTTAGACCATAAACAACCTAATAAATGTGTTTTATTAAGTTATTTTACATAGTGAAAGAAATTTTACTTAGGGTAAAATTGGTCTTACATGGTGTACTTGGGTCCATATAATGATAATAGGTTAGATGACAAAACAAATGGTGTAACAGATTTCCCCCTAGCATGCGAGTGTTAGGAGCAAATCGTATGACTGAAGTACGTTGTAAGAACTCAGTCACCAGACATCAAAAGGAAAGTCAGAGAGAGACATCTAAGGTAGCCTAATGTGCTGAAGAACTAGACCCTGAGGAGATGAGACTTACAGGTGCAACAAGTCTCTTTGTATGAGTGGGTACCTATGCTAAAGGTGGCAGAGGAGGCATACCTATGCCCACCGAGACAAAGTACAAAAGAATAGTGCGTCCAGTAAACAAGGGACCGAACTGTAAAGTACATGTTGGCATAAACATGAGCCACATAAAAGATATAATGATGAATCCCACATACATATTGTGCCTGGGATAATAGCCAAGACTTATACAATAATAACTGAGTACATGAGATACAAATACAACCCAAATTCGCTGAGAAACAGGGAAGGGCTTGCAAAATCTGACTGATACATGCAAATCAAAGAGGTGTTGCAAGCGGCTAAGGCCGACAACATCAAATATATGGATCTGCATTGAAGGCTGTGATGAAGAGGTCATCCCGGCATGTGGGGGGCTACCCATAGGGCCACCCCCCCATGAGGGTTGAGACATCTCACACACACTCAGGAATCATGGAGAACATCTGCTGCATCACTGGACCATCAAGTATATGGATCTCGATCATGCTAAAAAGGAGCTAGAGGTGAAAAAAAACCAAGTCAAAGGGAAATAAGGAGTCCCTTTGCTTGATCTGGGGCACCGAACAATAGTGGAAGCTGGAATCAAGGTACACCTCCCTCTAGACCTATCTTCTGGAATGAATGAGATGATGTCGGTAGAAGGAGGTATACCATACATGAGGCAATAAGGGATCCTTAACTAAGGCATGAGAGAAAATAGTAGAGTGATTGATAGACTGACACCAATTATGATGATGAAATGGGGGGAACTGAGTAGCGAATGGACGTATACCCTTGTTGAAGCATAAAGGGCATGGATGACTTGGCAGCGATTGACACAACATCATGAGGGGTAGGGGATAGTGGGACTAAAGGCCATAATGTGTGACACGAGAGAGGGACCAAGCAATGAAGGGTGGAGGACTATAACGAGATATAACACGATGCGGGATAGACTCCATTAATGCGATGATGACTCAACTCGGATGCTCGAAATAAGGGCGACTCTATTGTGTTGCCACACAGTAAAGGTCCAATGCGGGAACATAAAAACATGAGTTAACAAGGACAAGTATGGAGGAAAAGTGGTGCCCCAAGTACAAGTGTTGTAAGTGAGGAAATCCGATTTGGAGGAGAGGTGAAGAGACCCTTCTTGGAAAAAATGTGTCCTCGTGAAGTATCAAATCATGAAAAACAAACAAATGCTGGCTATCTAAAAGAAAAATATGCATTTCGAGAGGGAAATGCTAACGGTGATATTTCTTAAGATAGAGTGCATTGCGAGGATTAGGAAGGGGGTGGCCTTCAAAGTTTTCAAATAGGTATGCCCCCTTACCAAGATCCTTACTGATGATGTAAGGGCCTAGCCATAATGAGTCAAACTTCCCATGACCAAGGACATCATGGGCCTGGTCATATACTAGAACAAGGTCAACTTTGTGAAAAGTACGAGGGTGGACTTTTTGGTCATACTGAGCTTTGGTGAATTTCTTAGCCGCTTCCATGGTTTGCGATGCAACACGACGGTCTTCAGAGGTGTAATCAAGCATGATAAGTCGTTGTTCTAGAGGTTGGGTATCAGGGAGAACCTCAACGGCCAGGTGAAGGGAAGGGATTTCATACTCGATCGGTAAGATTGCCTCCTCTTCGAAAATGAGGTGGAAAGGAGTAAACTTGGTGCCAGTGTTAACAGAAGTTCTATAGGCCCACAAAGCAGGGAAGAGCATAAGATGAAAATTGGTTTTGTGCTTATTCACCGTCCGTTGAAGCATGGTATTGAGGATTTTATTCACAGCTTCAACTTGGCCATTACCTTGGGGGTAATAGGAGGAGGAATATTGATGCTCAAAACCCAACAGTGAGGATAAATCACACCATATCTCATCTTAAAAATGTTAGCCGTGGTCAGATACCAATTTTTTCGGAACCCCGAATCGAGCGATAACATGGTTAAAGAAAAAGAGGGTTGCGGTAGCTGCTATGTTGTTAAATGTTGGCATAGCCTCAGCCCATTTTGTGAAATAGTCAACTACCACGATGATATACTTATGGTTACCAGTAGATCGTGGTCGACACTCCATAAAGTCGATGGCCCATTTACAGAAGGGATCAGCTGTGACGACAGGATGGAGGGGAGCTAGAGGAGCTCGTGCCTTAGGGGCAAAATGTTGGCAATTGGAACAATGTTTGACTTCTTCAATGCAATCAATGAAGAGAGAAGGCAAAAAATACCCAGCGTGCATGCCTTTCTAGGTATTAGCAAGACTGGAGAGGTGGCCACCACAAGTGCCGCTATGGTAGGCATTGAGGACTTGCTCAACTTCAGTGTGTGTGAGATAATGATGAAGGACAATATCTATGCTGCGAGGATAGAGGTCGTCCCTGATAAGAAGGTAGTGGGGAGCCTAGTGTTGGATACATCGTCGAGCATCATGGTCAAGATGAAGGGAAAACTTTTTGGTTCACAAGTAATTAAGGATATCACCATACGAAGGATCATCCGTGGTAATGGCGAATAAGTGTTCATCAAGAAAATCATCCTTAAATGGAGGATCCCGCGTACCGGTAGGTAATTCAGAAATGAGTTCAGCGAGGGCTAAATGTTTCTTACTTTTTGGTGTGACAAATTCGAGGTTGAATTCATGAAGGATAATTACCCAACGGGTGTACTTCCCGTTGAGGATGCAGAGACTCAATAGGAAAGCCATAAGATTGGAATTAGTCAAAACCTTGGTGGAACGCATGAGGATGTAATGACGAAGTTTTTGGACCAAGAACATGATAGCCAGCGCTAATTTCTCCTCATGTGAGTAGGATATAGGAGGACCTCCGAGGTTCTTGCTGACATAATAGATCACATGCTCGATACTATTGTCATCTTCCTGGATGAGGACTCCAGTGACCGAATATGTGGAAGCAAATATGTACAGGATGAAGTCCCTATCAAATTCAGGAGGACGGATCGAGGGAGTGGATATGAGAGCATGCTTGAGGGTATTAAAAGACTCATGAGAATAGGTATCCCATACAAATGGGATATTAGATCTAAGGAGTCTAAGGAACGCATGTGTGGTGGCGGCATAGTCAAGAACGAACCAGCGAAGAAAATCAACTTTGCCTTGGAGACTCTGTAGCTGGCGTAAGGTACGGGGAATAGGAAGTTCAAGAATGGCTTGAACTTTCGAAGGGTCAGGAGTTATACCATCTTTAGACATGACGAAGCCTAGGAGACAGCTGGCAGGCATGCAGAAGACACATTTCAATGGGTTAAGGTGGATATTATACTTGTGACATCAGAGGAAGACTGTATGCAAATCGTGGAGGTGCTGCGCCCGATGTTTAGAATGCACAATGAGGTCGTCTAAATAATCAAGGATAATATGAGATAAGTCATGGAAATAGTAAGACATGGCCCATTGAAAAGTGGCACCAGCGTTTTTAAGGCCAAATGGCATGACCCAGTATGCAAAAGTTCCCCACTGACTGATGAGCGCAGTTTTAAGTTGATCAGCACGGCAGATAATGATTTGGTTGTATCCGGAGAATCCATCCATAAAAGATAGAACCTCATGCCCCACACACTCATCAATGATTTGGTCAATAAATGGTGTGGGGAAGTTGTCTTTGGGACAAGCTTTTTTGAAGTCGTGAAATTCAGTGTAGACATGGATGGCGCCTTGTTTTTTGAGGACGGGAACTGGGTTGGACACCCAAGTGGTGTATTCGATGGGATAAATGAAACCAGCCTACTTGAGCTTATCGATTTCAGATTTGATAGCTTCACGTCTGGAAGGATTAATGGCTCTCAAATTTTGACGAACTGGATTGGCATCGAGCCATGTGTCGATATGGTGTTCGACGATGGCGGGATTGAGTCCGGGCATTTCTAAGTAGGACCAGGCGAAAATATCATGGAATTATTTCAATAGCTTGGTGTAAGCTTCAATTTCTTTCAAGGTGCATTGGGCGTCTAAGGTGATATGTTCTTCGATTCCTAGTTTGACAGAAATGTCAATTTTGATGGTAGGAGAGATATTAGCCATGTTTCCTTCTTCGAAAGCATCAGGTGCAGGGATGGGAATTTTATACCAATCAACTTTATCACGAATGATGTCTTTATTTTCCACAACATATTGGTCATGGGACTGTTGTGGGAGGAAGTATGCACGATGGTGCATATCATCCCACGGAAAGTCAGGGTCGGTCATGGCTTCCATAATGTCTTCATCTGACTGGAAGATGGGAAGATTGGTGGGAGGAGGATCACCTGATGAGGTATAAATACCTAACTCATCATTGCATGGAGAAAGGCTCACATGCGGAACGTCATGGGGGTGACAGAAGAGGAAGCAGATACGAGGTCTACTGATGTGGAGCCCAAGGTGATCGCAGGAAGGAGGTCAGGTGAATCATCGGGGGAAGCCACCAAGGGGACTGCCTCCGAGGATCTCAAGGATGGTGATAGGTAAAAAATGGTGGCCGAAGACTCCATCATCTCAATATTGGGAGGGGGAATGTTAATGGGAGTAGACTCGTCCTCGGGTCTGACCAAAGGAGAACTCGCAAACAAGTGAGAAGGTATCTAGTCATGCTTAGCCTTGAATTGGTGGTATGTGTCTAAAGAGGAATAATACTCGTCAAGGCAGGGAAAGAGGTGGGTATAATGGCCATGGAAATCGCACAAAGCACAAGGGTGATTTTTTCACAAGGTTTTGAGTTTCAGGATTGAAGTAGGTATAGTGACATAGACCTCAGGGATATTAGATTCTGGAAACGTCTCGTTTACCATGGTCTTGAGATGCGGAATTTTAGGACATGTATGGGTGGCGTGACCGAAAACATCACACAAGGCATATTGGATAATGCACTTTGGTGACCGGGGCAGGTTTGTCGGGACAACTATGTCATTAGTTTATTTGGTGTGAGCTTTTCCCCCTTGTCCTGATACTGTCGCAACAGGAGATGGTGCCTATTGAGGTGTGTGAGGCACTGTGGTATCGGGAGAAGTGATGGGGACAAATTGAACTGGGGTCAAAGCAAGGTAAGGTTTGGGATGATCAGGTGGGGTGGCAGCTAGGGGATCAAGGTACCAGACGCGAATCCCTAGGGTCAGGTTAGGAAGAGATAGGGTAGCCATGATAGGTACCGAGTACACTCCTAGAGGTGGAATGAATAACGGTATCTGACCGGAGGGGTAATGGCCAGGCGAAACGGCTCCAAGAAGGCTAAGGCCTGGAGGAACCGATCCAGGAGGGTAAATAGGCTCATTGATACCAGTTGTAGGTGAAGGGTTAGAAGGAAAAGGTCCAAAAGGCTGACATGAAGTGCTAGGAGTAGGTGGCGGAGGGCGAGGCTGTGGACTAGCTGAAGCAGGCCGCGGGAGAGTAGTCTGAGACGATTTCATCATGCAAAAATTCGATAAGCTGGGATCAAAGACAACGGGAGAAGGGAGACCAAGGAAGGTTCCAAGCAAAGAGGAGTCTTTGTAGACACCGGGAGAGACACTGGTCAAATAATCTACAGTTTCTTATTGGCAACAGAAGAGATGGTCGACTCAGAGGAGGTCTGAGATTTTGGCTCATGATACGTCAACTGGTTAATAGTGACTATCTTTCAATTATGAGGGAAAGACATCTTGTGGTATACCACGGATGGAATAGCATACATGGCATAGGTGTAGCTCCACCCCAAGAGAATGTTGTAACCTAGAGGGGCATCGATAACTTAAACGTCAATGCAAACAGTCTTGCCTGCAAGAGTGATAGGACAATTACGGAGTAGGTCAATGGGCTAGGAGGCATGGCCATCCCACGCTTGAAGGGTGATTATGGAAGGGGCCAACTCAAGAGATCCAAGTTGTTTCCAAACCGAAGCGGACATCACACAGGTGGATGCCCCCTCATCAATGATACAACAAGACACGTTAGCATTCTGGATTTTGACTGGGATTTGGAAAGCTACAGAAGCAAGAAGAGGACGATGTTCTGATTGATGGGCTTTGAAAAAATCAATTAGTCATTAGCAGGATCTACAATGCCCATGGCGGATAGTAGAGCCTTATTTTGAGAAGGGCACGACTGGAGGAGTTCCAGTGCTAAAATGGTAGTAGGAGATTGTGCCAAATCATCTACTATGCTATATGAATGAGCAGCAACACCAGAAGTAGAATTTCGGTGTAATGGTCCCTTAGGAATCTTGGTATGAACCTCAAATTTGAGCTGAGGGATATGCAAGGGACCATTGGATGTTGAAAGAGGCTTTGTAGAACCTGAAGAAGGGGACTTGGGGACAGACGGGGCGAGAGGCTTGGGGTACTGACGAGACTGAGTTTGAAGGTTATGGTCGACGGTGAGAGGTTGATCAGAGTTTATCATGAGGATTTGGTAATCGGAGGAACCAAAAGGGGAAGGTTGAGTGGCCACCTACCATCAGGTGGTTGGGTAGCCACGAATCCTTGCTGGGGGAAAGGATTGGTAAACACAGTTGGTTGAGTAGTGGCCACATTGGGGGGAGTAGAAGAGGAGGAATGTTGTCCTTGCAATGTGGCTTGAGATTCCCACATCTATCGCATCTGTGGTAATATGGGACAATCGTGAATGTAATGACCGTAAACACTGCAACACGAACAAGGCTTATTTGTACGAATGGGCCTGTCCAACTTGGGCTGCGTGCTTTGTTGCTGGTTAGCAGCATTAGAGTCAATACCTTGATGATTAGGTCCACGAGTACCAGGGGAAGATTGATTTTTATTGCCTTTCCTCTTTCTTTGAGAAGAAGGAGGATTAGTCATCCCTTGCTATACAAATACTTGCCCCAAAGGGGGTGGTATTTGCTGTGTTGGGGTTTAGAATGTAAGGGAGGTGGAGGTGAAAATGCTGGAGGAGCTGGAGTGCCAAGATGTGGATAAGGATGATAGTGAGGTTGGGAAACATTGAGGTAGGCAGGAGGTTGGGGAAAAGGATGAGGCATGCCATATCCTATATACATGCTACCTGGAGGGGGAAAAGTGCTGGAGGTGCTAGTCCCTCCTGGTGGGAGACCATAGCCCATAGGAGGTTGAGCGTATGGATGAGAAAGAGCTCCAATGATACCGTTGGCAGAATGGGATGCCCCTAGGGCATTAGCACCACCAGGCCTGGGGAGGTCTAGAAGGATGGTATAAATATAACCATACTGAGCGTAGATCAGCTCATATTTCAAGGCTATTTAGAGGGCAGCTTCTTTGGTTTGAGGGAACTATGAGGCGACATCTTTGTCGATGGAAGGTAAGAGAGATCAAAGTAACTAGTCTATATAGACACGGTCTTCAAAGGTAGGAGCTCGACACAAGCTCTTTCTTCTCCACCATTGCTAGACATGATGGGAAAGGTGGGTCGTAGACGATTGACAGAAAGAAGTCAAGATTTTGGTACCAGTGTCATATCGAAGAGGGAGCTGGAAATAATATAGGAAGGCTCGGGCAATGATCACAAAGGTGGTATGGGAAGAGGAGGTCTGATCAACATACCACTTAGAAGCTTCACCTATAAGCGTGCGTTGGAACAACCGAAGACGGATAGAATCATCAATAATGGAATTGGAAGGACACCACATGTGGAAAGATCGCATATGGTTGGATTGATCTTCTCCAAAAAGGCCTTTGAACTCGGGAATGTCGGAGGGGAGCTTGGTTGGCATAGCAGGCCAACCAACATCGAGGCGGATAGGGTCATTGATCAACTGATTGAAATTGGGGAGACTGAGTCCTACCATGTAAGGGAGAAAGGGGACAGTCGAGGTAGTTCCTGTGGTAGTTCTATTAGTAATATTCCTGCCAGTAGGGCCAGGATTACCGCTAGCATTAGGCCCTAGACCAGACATAGTGAAGGTCACAGGGGGAGAACCAGAAGTAAAAGGAGAACCCAAAGAACCAGAAGAGGAGTCGGAGTGTGGAATCGGAGGAGAACTAACTCAACGACAGCGGGAAGGAGTAGGTAGACTGACCGGAAACTGAGGATGAAGGCTAAGAATTGTCTGGGATATATGCCTTGGGGGCATAATGATGACAACACAAACATGACACAGAGGGAAGAAGAACGACCAAAAAGGTCAGGGAGGTGCAGAATCAAGTGATTACAATGTCGAAACAAGGGCAGATAGGTGCAGTGTCAATTGATTTTACAATGTTTTAAAGTCTTTGTCTGGCGGTGTTAACCAGGCTCTTCTTCGCTTAGGGTGAGTGTGTGGCATGTGTTAATTTTAATTTTTAAACCTAGACGTTTCGAGAGCAAAAGAAAAAGTGTGTTGCGTAACTGAAAATAAATCTGCAGAGAAAAGTATATAATGCTAAAATAATAGAAAATTAACAGATAACAATGCATCAATCTAACCCAAGGAGGTGTGTCTCTCAAAAATTAGTCTAACAGAGGGAAAAAAATCTAATCAAAACACACTGAAAATAAGCCAATAGATCTAGGGTCAGGAGGGAAAGCGATCTAAAGGACAAATCTGTTGAAAAGAGGTGCAGAAAACAACAAAGAGGTAGAGGCAAGGTTGCTGCAAAAGAGGAGGTAAACAGCTAAAGGAAATAGGGGAAAGGAGGTGAACCTAAAGGAAAACCCAAACAAAACTATTTGAGGTGATTTGAAAGGAAAAATAACTGATCTAAAAGGGATCTGAAGAGGAGGTATTATATCTAGAAAAGAAATGGCTGAAACTCTGAAAATTTAGACCCCTGCAACAGCTAAAAACTCTTCCAAAAAAATTGGAGGGTACTAAAGCCTTAGGGGGCTAGATTCCCACTTATTTGAGTAAAAAAGAACAACAACAGGTCTAAGCAGGGGGAGATGGAGGCTGGAAAACCCTGACAGAAGCTTCAGACAAACCCAGAAAACTTTCAGAAAATCTGCAAAAAAAAGTGCAGGTCACAGGTTCTGACATGTTTTCTATCCAGGTCGCAGTTTTGAGGCTGAAAAGTCCGTCCTGCAATCCAGGTCGCAGGTTCTGGGTGGAAAAGTGCAACCTTTAGTTCCGGGTCTCTCTGTGGCAAACTTCAGAAAAATTTGTCATCTCAGTTGCGACTGATGTCTGTTACCTGCGCAATAGTGCCAAAAACACATAGAAGTTAGAAATTTTAATGTTTGAGGGTTTTATAGGTGAAAAATAACATAAAAATAGGAAAAAAAAGATGAAGAGAAACCCTAGAGTTTGAAGCTGCTGGATATACAGGAATATGAAAAATGACAACGGTCATAATTGAAAACCTGTGTGGAATCACCAATTGTTAGTATGAATCTTTCGTCGAAGTGTACGAAACAAGACCACTTTAGCTACGCATAACTTATAGCCCTAATAGCAAAAGATGGTTGCTAATATCTTTAAATCTGCAATTAGTTGATCAAGACAAATGCTACAAAAAATCCAGATCTATGCATAAAACGACATTAAGCAACAAAAATAATGTTTTGCTTCATGCATCCAATAGACAAGACAAGAATAATATGTTTTAAAGAATTTTATATTAAGGGCACCTGGGAGGAAAACAAGAAAGGTGTTTGCAATTCTCCTCAATGGAATGGGTTCTTGAAAGTCTTCAGCACTTAAGATCTAGAATTTCTCTCTCTTGTTGGTGTAGAAAACCCAGAAAAACATAGAACTCAAAGGGAGCTTACAAAGTAAATAATGGAAAATATGACAATGATAATGGCTCAAGGTCAAACCAAGAGTATAGATCTAGAGTGATCTAATATGCAACAAAAGATGATGAATGGTAGGAAAAACCCTTGTATTTATAACAAAATATTGGGTCATTCTAGATCTTGGTGCATGATTAAAATACTATTAACCAAATCTAGATCCACCTTTTATGGAATATTTTATTATATTTGTTGAAGGGGAAAAGAATTTGACTTGGGTCAAATCCCTTTATTTGTAAATAATAAATAAATAAATAAATGATTTATTTATTATTTTAAGGAAGTGGTTGAATGATAATTAAATAAATAATGATTTATTTAATTATTTATAAATGATTTAGTCATATTTAACAAGGAATATTATTTAAATAAGATTTAAATAATTATTCTTAGAAAATAATAAGATAAATAAGGATTTATCTAATTAATTTCCTTGTTTTGGGTTAAATATGACCTGGAATAATAATTAAATTATTTTTTAATTAATTATTTTATGAGGAAAACCAAACAAATATAGATTTGTTTAATATTTCCTTTTGGGGTTTCCTGTTTAGACCATAAACAACCTAATAAATGTGTTTTATTAAGTTATTTTACATAGTGAAAGCAATTTTACTTAGGGTAAAATTGGTCTTACATGGTGTACTTGGGTCCATCTAATGATAATAGCTTAGATGACTAAAAAATGGTGTAATACCCCACAAAGGGAAGAAGACCATTTGGGGGCCCAAGCCCTCCTATGCCCCTCTCGGATCCCCCTCACCACGAATGACCAGGGCTCACACTGCTGCAACCAAGCAGGCGTTAGGTTCTTCTCCATCCTTTATCTCTGCATCTCTTAATTACTCATTTGCATTTGTTTCCACAAATGCACAATGAATATCATCCCCCTCGCACTCTATCCCATTCTCCTCGGTTGCCTGCCCTGGCCCTTTCACTCATCCCATTTACTTGGAAATCCCTCCATCCATCCCTGCACTTTTTCCCCCACACCCTCCCTCTATATCATCTTTGGATTTGCAAATATCTCATCTCTATCAGCTCCAATATCTCTCTCATTCACTTCCACCCTCATCTGAGACTGGTGGGCTCGGCGTGATTGATCAGATTCGAACAAAACCTAGTCGAAAGCGACATTATAAAATCTCCAAAGCTATAATACAAGCTAGTCTAGATATTTTTAAAGAAAAAAAAAATATAGTTGAAGGGGTCCTTAGAGTTTGGATGACCCAACCCATGGTTACCTCATTAAAATTCTTTCCTTCAACTGTCAGGGGTTGGACAACCTTGAAAAGAAATTGGCCCTGCATAGATTACTGCATTGCACTCCCACTGATGTGATTTTTCTCCAAGAAACACTGGAGTCCTTTAAACATGTCACCTCTATACACCAAGCTATTTTCCCTGGCTGGAACTTCAAGACATTGGATGCTTGAGGATGATCTGGGGGAGTATTAATTGGCACCAATCCCTGAACAATTAGAATCCGCAATCAATGGGGTGGGGAAGGATTTCTTGGGATAGACATTTTCTCATCTGATCTCGGATTTCTCTACCGTCTCATAAACATATATGCACCATGTTCATCTCGCTTAACCTTCTGGCACAAGCTTCTCAACACATCTATTTTATCTGCACACATCCTCGTCATAGGTGGGGACCTTAATTTCTCACTGGGCCTGGCTGAATCATGGGGTCGTCATGCAAATGTTGATCCCTTGGCTACTGAAAAGACACAAATCATTGAATCCCACCATCTGATTGACATCCCTATGGCCCGACTACATCCCACTTGGAACAACCACAGGACCGGGGAAGCTTTGGTTGCTAGGAGACTTGATCGATTCTTGATTCATGAAGATATCACTAGCTCGGGTATATCTTATTGTCAATGGGTGAGCACCGGTGGGATCTCTGACCACTCTCCTATATATTTGGAACTTGTGCCTTCTCAAAGAAATCCCTGTAGTCCATTTAAATTCAATTTTACATAGTTGGATTATCTTGAGTACATAGATCTGGTATCCAACTATTGGACTTCTCATCCCATAGCACCTTCATCCCCCCCCTCAGTTACTTTTGCTACTAAGATGAACGCTATCAATTAAATAACTAATTCTTGGGCTAGAGACAAAAGAAAAAAGGATGATGACACCCTGAATAAAATAGAACAAGCTATTACAGAGATTGAGCTGACCTTGAGGTTTAGGACATGCTCTGAAAAAAACAGATCCCAACACTCGAAATTAATATCAGATCGAACACGGATCCTCAGAGAGCAAGAAGAGAGTTGGCACCTTCGAAGTAAAGCCATCTGGCTAAAATCTGGGGACGAGAACTCCAAATTCTTCCACCAATTCACAAATGGACACAAAGCTATCAACACCATATGGTCGCTAAAGTATCAATAGGATAACCAAGCCCAAAACTTCCATCAGTTGGCTGAAATTGGAATTAACCACTTCCACAATCTATATAAAGCCTCTGCCAATACAAATCTGGTCGAGATTATCAGAGTGGCTAGGCTATTTCCGTGATTTGTGGTTCAGGAAGCTAAGGATCAGTTAATGAGACCGGTCACTCTTCAGGAGCTTGAGGACACCTTAAAATTGTTTTAGAAAGAAAAGAGCCCGAGACAGGATGGATGGCCAATTGAATTTTACTTGGGTTTCTTCGATGTCATGGGACAGGACATCCTCAACTTGGTAGAAGAATGCCAAACTACTGGAAGATTATATGATGCCTATAATGCTACACTCATATCCTTTATCCCAAAAACTAATGATGCTCAACATTTCTCCAATTTCCATCCTATCTCCCTCTGCAACTACATATACAAGATCATATCCAAAATCATCACTAATCGCATTAAGCCCATTCTCTCTAAGAGCATTTCACCTGACCAATTTTCCCTTCTACACCATTGCCAAATTCATGAAGAAATTGGCACTGCATAGGACGTGCTGCACTCTATCAAACAAAAATAGATCAAAAGTATCATCGTCAAATTGGATCTTGCTAAGGCTTTCAACCAAGAAAATTGGCTCTACATCCGAATGATTCTCATGCACTTGGGCTTCCCCTACAATTTCATCAAATGGATCATGTGTTGCATCACCAATGTATCCTTTAGTCTACTGATCAATGGTTTTCCATCTCCTCTCTTCCACTCAAAAAGGGGACTTCATCAAGGCTTCCCCCTCTCACCCCTCCTTTTTCTTATCATTATGGAATAAATTAGCCAACTGATCATGAATGGGAAACAATTGGGACGACTACAGGGTATCAGAGTTTCCGAGGGATGCACCCTCACTCATTTTCTATTTTTAGATGATGCCCTCATTCTACTCAATGGATCTATTGGTGATATACTATCTTTTGTAGCAGTACTTGTAGACTTTAGCACAACCACAGGCATGATGTGAAATGCCTTAAAATCTACCATCACCATAAATGGATGCTCCCCCCAAGAAAAAGGACTTGCCCTTAACCAATTTCTTTTTACCTCCTTGAACCTTCAGGATGGTCTTAGATACCTTGGGTTTATATTGAAACCCTCGAACTATCGCATTGTACATTAGAGCTGGCTTATTTAGAAATTGGAAAAGCACATAGGTATATGGCACTACAGGTGGTTATCTCGGGCTGGCTGGTTAAGTCTTCTTGGAAGCCATCCCAGTGTATTGGATGTATCTGGCTTGGATACCTCGGGCCATCATTTCCCGCATTCAACGATTATGCAGCAGATTTCTCTAGAATGGAAACAGAGGGAGTCGAAATTTTGCATGGGTTAAATCGGACAATATAGCCCTCCCCAAAAAATGGGGAGGATGGGGCATAAAAAATATGGAGATATTTAAAAAAGCCCTTGCTGCAAAAATGGGATGGGAAATCATGAAAACCAAGAATCTCTGGACACATGTGGTCTATATGAAATATATTTGGCCAATGAACATATTTGATTCGATCCGGTTGCCAACTTGGAACTATCGCAACATATCATCCATATGGAAAGCGGTCATCACATCCCTGCCTCATATCAGGAATGGTCTCTCTTGGAGAATTAGATCAGGGAGTAAATCTCGTATTGGCATTGATCCCTAGTTGGGCAACGAGAATACACACTCACTCCCTCCGGATGTCATCAATCATCTGGCTGAACAAGGCATTCATTATATTTCTCAGATACCTGAGCCTAAAACCTCGAATCTCTTTACACAAAGATGGAATTTTCCAACCATCTTGGTTTACTGGGGCATTTGCATCATGATTGGCAGAACTACACATCAGCATTGGTAGAATGTCATATTCATGTTGGAAAATGGGATGATGAAATAATTTGAGCCCCAGCGAAATCCGGGATCTATACAACAAAATATGGATACCTGCATATGTACTTGGATCATCTCCCTCATAGGCAAGAATGGTGGTGGCACCTCATTTGGAAGCTCCCAGCCCCTCTGCGCACCAGACTATTTATGTGGTGTTCACTATACAAAATTTATCCCACCTTGGATAACCTTCTCGAAAGATCCATACTGTAGAAATTATATAACTTATGTGTTATATGTCCAAGATTCTCCTGATCTCACACTATTTTAACTTCATGCAAAATACAGAATCTATTCCACCATTGATCATTTGCAGAAATTAAATAAAGATTGCAATGCACACATGAAACAATAAAAATTCACACACATTAACACAGTTGTTGAATGGGAAATCCTGAAGCTGAAAACCCGAACTATCTGTATATAATATATGTCATAGAGATCATGTAACAATCCTCATACAAAGCTGATCATATCAAGCTCTCAGTACAATACAATCGCTACACACTAATCAGGCCTGATCTTGCAAATCCATGCACTGATCTTTGCCACCTGCTAGCCTACCTCTACTGCACAATCACTACTGAAGAATGGCTCTGAATGAGTTCGAATTACTCCAGCCTTGCTCACGCAATCCTCATTGGAATCTCCACTAAGTGTTGGATGCAATCAATGCATCACTATAGTCACAACTAATAGTCTATCTTGCCCTTTCACCTATCTCTCCACTGGTCTCCACTGAAACTGCCATGCACTGTAGTTAACTGCTATATTGTTCAGTTGATTAATGAGTTATTATTTTTGAATTAATTCACTCCACTCTCACTAATGTATCAATCAGTTAGACTAGATACAACTAGCTCAACTAAGTCTAACTGAGTTAAACTAAACAGAACTCCATAACTACTTCTTCGAACTGTGTCATAACTCTGCCACTTGAGTTATAACTGAGTCCTCCATGCAATAGCTCCAGTAAACCCTCAGCAATAGTGTAATTCCTTCTGTCAGTTGTTGTGCCACATCTGTGCACTGAACTGAAGTGCTCCAAGAGAATAAGATGTTGTTTAGAGTCCAAATATTATTAAGAGCTAATAATATCCGACATATCTGTTTTTATACTGGAAGTCTAAAAATAGACTCTGCCCAAAATTTCTAAAAATAGAAGTCCATCTATTTTTCCAACTTGACCAACCATCCACAAATAGCATCCTGCAACTCATAGAATATGATCGACATGTCTAAAAATAGAAATAGTCTAAAAATAGACTTGCGCCAAAAATAGCCTGCGGGCCCACTTAGTGAAGGCGACTCTTTTCACTAAGCTCATCATCTTGTTGAATCTCAACACTCCCTCTCAACAAGATAGGGATTAGCTTCCACCCCAATCCTGTCTGTATGGTATTCGAATTTTCTCCTAGTGAGTGCGTTCGTCGGAATATCTGCATCCTGATCTTCCGTAGGAATGTAAGAAAGAAACATGATCCTCTGTTGCACACAATCTCTGATATGATGGTACCAGATGTCAATATTTTTAGATCTATCATGAAATACTAGATTAACCAAGAGTTTAATGCAACTCTAATTATCACAATATATCACAGTAGGATCTAAATGAGAACTGAAAAAACTGACCAGGATCTTCCTCATCCATATAGCCTCGCATCCAGCCAAAATTATTTCCATGTACTCATCCTCCACTGAACTGAGTGCCACGGATCTTCGTTTCCTGTTGTACCAAGAAAATTCTATAGATTCGATACAAAAAATCCCTCCATATGTGCTCTTTCTATCCATTGGGCTTCCTACCCAATCTGCATCCGTGACGCCATGCAGCTTCACCTCATCCAACTATCTGTACGACAATCCATACCTAGATGTGCCCCTGAGATACCTTAGGACATGCTTGCCTACCTTACAAAAGAGCTTGGTAGGCTTCACCATCTCTTGTGAAATCTGATTCATAACATAGCATATGTATGGTTGTTTATTTACTAAATATATGAGCAAACCAAACAACTGTCGATAAACAGTGGCATCCACTACCTCTACCGATGTAGCATCCTCCTTCCTCCAACCACCAGGAAGGGGAGTGTCGATAGACTTGCAGCCTTGCATATGAAACTTTTCCAGTATCTCCTCGGCCTACTTTCCTTGAGACACAAACAGTTCACCTTTCCGCTGCCAAATTTCCAATCCCAGGAAATAATGAAGGAGGCCGAAATCCTTCAACTCAAAGTCCTTTGCAAGATCTGCCTTGGACGAGTGTATCAATAGTTCATCACCTGGTAGTATTAAATCATCTAAATAAATCAAAATGATCAAAAGCTTACCCTCCACCACAATCTGGTATAGGTTTGGATCCGCCTCACTCTTGGCAAAACCAAGTCTGGTGAAATAACTGTCTATATGTGTGTACCAAGCACGAGGTGCTTGTTTCAGCCCATACATCGCTCTTTTGAGCATGCACACATGCGACTCACTGCTGAGGATTTCTAATCCTTCAGGCTGCTCAATGTACACCTCCTCCTCAATGATTCCATTGAGGAACACAATCTTCACATCCATCTGATGAATGTGCCAACTCATCTGCGCTGAGAGAGAAAGGATGGTCTGTATGGAAGAATACATGGCGATGGGTTCAAAGGTTTCTTCATAGTCAATCCCCTCAATCCGTGAGAAGCCCTGGGCAACAAATATTGCCTTATTCTTCTCAATGCTCCCATCAGCAGCTTGCTTCACTTTGTAGATCCATCTCGAACCTACCACTGATTTCCCTTCTGGCCTTGGGACAATCTCCAATGCACTATTTCTAAAAATCAAATCATACTCTTCCACCATGGCATCTACCCATGCAGGATCCTCCATAGATTCCTTAAAAGAGGATGGCTCTTTCATGATACACTTTCTCATCAGAGCCATGTATCTAGTAAATTGTTCAGATGGTTGTCTCTGTCTACGCTGTGATGTAGGAACTCCTATATTCTGCACTGCGTCAAGATTCAGTCGCTCAACTTCTGTAGTGTGGTTCTACCCTTTGATTTTTGGTGTTGCATGAGTGTTTTATTCCACTCCATGAACCTCTTGTTAGAGCCTAAATCTGCCTTAGGCTGAAGGAAGGAAAAACTTAGGATAACCACAAACCACGCTCAACCTCGTAGCTGTCCCTACGAGGACAGGAGAGGGCTCTCTTCGGGTCAAAATCAGTAAAAATAAACAATAAGGTCTAAGATGACTTGCAAGGATACTGGTTTTAGGCAAGGTAAACAAATGGAATGGTTTGATTTAAATTTTTTGGGTTTTTGTTGGAAAAATAGGAATGGCAATTTTGGGCTTGGGGATGAGGCCAGATTTTCACAGAATTCGAATTGGGGCAAGGTAGGCAGTATTATTGATGCTTTTTATTATGTGAATGGATAGATCAGAATGACAAGGAGCTAAAGAGGGCAAGAGAGTACAATGATCCTCTCCAAACTGGCAAAAACATATAAAACTAAACAAATTTAAAGGCAGAGCACTGGAATCAATGAATTCTACCTCATTTACTCATTCATTTAGTTTCAGAAGCAAAAGAATGGGATGGAATAAATCAAACATTAAAGAACTTACAAATAACTGAGAGAAAACACCATCAAAAACTGAAAGCCACAAGAATCCCAATAGGTGCTGCAAAACCTCTGATCTTTCCTTAGCCAAAAATGCATAAAATATGTACAATAGTGTGCGAAGCTTTTCCCAAGAGTCCACCCCTGAAAGTGTCTCAGAAAATACAATAAATAGACAAGTCTAACCCCTTCCCATGCCTCTAGGGGTCGAGCTCATGCTTCTAAGAGCAGTTTGAACCAATTCTAAACAAGGAGCTAAAATCTAGGCAGCCAAACAACTTGCCTCTATAAGTTAGGAAACTAATCCATTCACTTGATTTTCACTTTTTAGTGAATGAATCATCTAGAACAAGTAAATAAGTGCCAAATTTACATCATGTACATCAAATTACATCAAGAAAAACCAAAAATTACATCAAGAGATGAAACTAGTCACAACTGGCTGAATTCCTGAGCTGGAAGGCATAAATTTGGTCAAAATCCTCTAAGTTTTCTGTGTGCTGCTGAAACAAACTTTCATACAATGCTTCCATGATTTCTTCATCCATCAATTCATTATCCCCATAAAAATTCTCAAGATCTTCAATAAAACAATGAACATGGCTACAACAGTTCTGAACTAAAGTCAAGGATGGATATGATTCTTTATACCTTTCAAAGAATACTGTATGAAAATATTTTAAACAATAAATAGAAGCAGGCGGCAAAATTTCATACCAAGATCGGGCTTCATCTTCCAGAGTAGCCATAAACATTTTCATCAAACAGTCTTCAGGAAAATTGATCTTTAATTTACGCACGTGAAAGTGAAATTTCACCAGATGAAGAGCAGCATCATTACCTTCCACATTTCTGAACATAGGCAAATTCTGAAGCCAATCCACCTTGGGCATTTTATTTGGAAAACCTGGGATGTGATCTCGGCTCATGGGAGCATATCTTCTTGCAACCCGTTCCATCTTGAAAATCTTAAAGCTACTGATCTGCCTGCAATGGAGTCACCATGAAGGATTGATTTCTAGATTTTTCAGTGAATGAAGTCACCAGGTGGATGATTTCAGCCTTATTATATGTCTGACTGCTGTCCACCATCAACGATCAGATCTGAACTTTGTCACCCTTTACTGGGGAAGAGTTCCCCAGTATGGTCGCCACTATGTTAGTGCTTGAATCTACCTCAGGCTGAAGGAAGGCAAGGTTCAAGGCAACATCAAACCAATCTCAGCCTCGTAGCTAGCCCTATGAGGACAGGAGAGGGCTCTCTCCGAATCACACTCAATAGAAATAAGCAATAGGGTCTAAGATGATTCAAAATTGATACTGATTTTAGGCTAGTAAATAGATATGGAAAGGGGTATTTTGATAAATGACTGGGTTTTTTGGGCAGTATGGGGACAAAGGACAGCATGAGCAGGGAAATTAAATGAAAGACGTAGATTATCTCATGAGGCAAGATAGGCAAGAGCTTAAGCATCCAAATGGAAATTATATGGAGTGGAAGGATTGTTAAGGAAACTGAAAAGGGCATTTATGAATGAATCCTTTTCAGACAGAAGAAGAAACAAAAAACATGAACGCTTCTCCAAGGCAGAGCAATACATTAGATTCCACCTTTCTTACTCAGAAGAATTCAAATTGAAATGATTATTAATGAACTGTGAAACATAACAGGATACATATGAAAACAAAAAGAAGAAACACATGCTAAGTCGTTACCACATGGATCTTATGAAACAGAGCTGCAACTTTCATTAATTCTCTATCAAAAAACTGTACAGTGAAGCTTTGTATTTCTCCTCCACACACCTCTCCCAGAACTCTCTCCTCTACAAATGATTTAAAACATAATAAATACCTTCAAAGGTGTGATAACAAACTGATAAAAATAGGGCGCTATTTAATCACTATTAACAAATAAAATCAAAGAGCCAATCATCTGTTCTAAAGTAGCGTTACACTTTGTTCGTTGATGGCCAATAATAAAGCGAAAATTGTAGCGTGACCCCTTTGAAATGCAACTGAAAACGAAAATAGGCCTCCAATCCTACTTTTCTGCTATGGTTGATATCTTCGTTCAAATTTAGGCTTTTCGGTCTTTAATTTTTATCCTTTTACCTTTGCCATTCCAATAAAAAACTAATAAAAATGGCTTTTAAACTAAAATTTGACCTTTTAATTAAGGGAAACAAAGTTCCGCAATCTCCAGCTGTAATTCTTGATTTTCCACCTGAATTAGACTTGATCACGTGCTAAAGTAGCTTGTAGAGCCATCATTTTGTCGTTGAAGCCAAAAAAAACTGAGTCCAGGCAAAAATCTAAGTCTCTAAAATGATCTGTGGGCGTTGGGTGATCCAGTAAAACTTACAAGCTAAGCCATTAAAGATGTGAAGGTGTCCATCCTCTCCTCTAGTAGCTAAGCCTCTGTGAAGCCACCTCCAGTCTTTGTGCCAGATTTTTCCATAAGCTTGATTACCCACTGAAAAGCTTCAGCTATAGTCGTAATGTCTGCATAAAAGACAGAACTAATAGACCTTGTCTATTGAAGTAGGGATGTGCCAAAGCACCCTTGGCACCTATCCGCTGTCGACCCTTATACCGCATCATAAACAATAGAAACTCCCAACCATTGCCACCATCTAGATTTAAGAGGTCAAACCCATGACGAAGCTCTGGACTTGCGCGTGGTTCTACTGCCCCTCTCCATGCAACCATGTCATATCCACACCTTTTAAGCTCGCGATTTGAATTGGATAAGGCTACTATCATTGCGCAAAGTCGGGAATGCCATCTTAGACCCAAGAGAAACTCCTTGGGAACATAATTGATGCCGACTCGTAAGCCCGCAGCAGCACCAAGGTGAACGATCTTGACAGCGCGAGACTCTTGAGAAAATATAATGTTCTGGGGTTTAATGTCCCTGTGAACAATTCCAGTAGAATGTAGTCCATCGAGGGCATCTGCAGCAAAGAGTTGGATTTGTTTTTTCAAAATTTGATGTAATAGTGGCACAAATCTAGCTTAGAGGCTCTGTGCGCCGCGTGCACTCCCTATGCGCCGTGCCAGTGCAAGATTGCAATATGAAAAAAAACTCTACGCGTCGCGTGGCGTGGGTGCGCCGCGCCTCTTTCCAATGCACCACGCGTAGCCTTCAACACACATTCATGGCTTAAAAACCACAATTTGCCCTTTGTTCACTTTAAGTTGGTTTCCAAACGATCTTTGGATGCAAATGAATGTTAAAAATCAAATGAAACTTCTTATAGTGGTGGATTCAATGTTCGTTTCTCACAAACCCATTTTGCAATAATTTGAACTTTGGCACTTCACCTTTAAAACATATTCCGTTCTTAGTTTCCACTGACTTTTGCGCTAATGATGAATCTTGTCAACTTTTTCAAAGATAGATGGCTAGAATTTTGGCATTGGAGACCAAGGCTGCCTGAAGAACTGTAGAACTTGAAAAACCTTAATCAATCATGTATTAAAAAAGTTTAATGATTTCTTCTTCAAAACAGAATTTTGAAGAAGAAATGTCCTTCAGCATTATTAATGATGAGAATCTTGGAATAGAAACTCACTGAAAACATCCTCATGGCCTGCGGGCATTATTCAACATTCTGAAGACAAACCCTAGACCTAAAAAGTGAAATGACTCCTTTCTGGACCACAGTAACATCAATGACTGCAAATGACGAGAAATGAATTTTGGTGAATTTGACTCTGGCGGAGGACTGACAAGTCCGAGTCTAACACCTCCTCTTGTGGCTGATCCACATCTTGAGGCTCATCTTTAGGAACAAGTAGCTCCTCCTCTGCATGCAAGTGTAGCTCCCTCTCAAGCGACAACTTCATGGCTTTATCCTCATGAAATTTGATATCCCATCGCACGACAATCATCCGACTGTCTGGAAAATACACACGATAATTGTGGGGTGTTTCTGTGTACCCCACAAATATCCCAACCTCTGCGGTCAGCTCTAGCTTCTTCCTGGAATCCTTCGTCACATGAATGTAAACAGGTGAGCCAAAAATATTCAAATGAGAAATATCAAGCTTCTTACAACCAAACGCCTCTTCGGGTGTACTCATGCCAAGTACTCTACGAGGACAATGGTTTTGCACATAAACCGCATTGTTGCATGCCTCAGCCATCATGCAAGGCCCTAATCATGCAACATCGCCCGTGTAGCACCCACGATCATTCTTTTATTCCTCTCAGCGACCACATTTTGATGTGGGTTATGAGGCGCTATGAGTTCTCTTCAAATTCCTTCTTTGCTACAGAAGTCTTCGAATTCGATAGAGATGTATTCACCACCATTATCGCTCCTTAGAGCTTTCACCTGCTTCCCCGACTCCTTCTCAACCAGCACCTTGAACTCACAGAATTTTTAGTATTTCTCGCTCTTCTTCTGCATGAAGAATATACAACACTTACGACAAAATTCATCAACAAATATCACATAATACATGTGATTTGTTTTCGAAGCAACCAAGAAAGTTCCACACACGTATGTGTGAATTCTCTCAAGGATCATCGAAGCACAACTACCCTTCTCATCAAAAGTGGTCTTCAAAATTTTTCCCAAAGTACATCCCTTGCACTAATCTGACTGCGCAAGTGTACCTTTGGGAAGCCCGGTAGAAATCTGCTGCAAAATTTTCAAAGTTCCATGGTGAAGATGGCCCAATCTCCTGTGCCACAATTCACCCTCATCTCGGATCACCACTCCTTCTACTTTTCCTACCATTGCAGTGCAACCATCTACCTACAATTGATAAATATTCCTAGCTCGAATCCCTATCCTCCTAGTTTGACCAGTTTTTTTATGGCACAAGAAAGCTTTTCCCTCTCTAAAAACAACATCATAACCCTTGTCTTCCAGCATCACCATGGAGATTAGATTCTTCTTCAATCCTAGAACATGCATGAAATCCTTCATGATGAAAGGTTTACCAGACTCCATCTCAAAAGGAAATGGTCTCGATACCAGTTGAACGGTATCTACCATCACTGCCCATCTCGATGTGCACTCCAAGATCCTTTTCCTCCAGATCACTAAACAAATCTTTATCTCCGGTCATATGGAAATATGCACCACTGTCAAGAAACTACACCAATCCCATCACACTTGAAACCAAGCATGCGATCAAAGAAAATTCAAGAAGTCGAGCTCAAACAGTGAGGCTAAGGCCTCTCCTATGTTGGAAATATGATGCAGAGTGTTGTCATTGATGGCAACCTACTTGATAAAGTTGATGGAAACCTACTTGATGAAGTTTTCCTTGATGGAAACCTACTTAATAAGTTGCCTATGATAAGAAACCTATGTGTTAAAGATGTAAGAATGATGTATCTCCATCAATGCCAAAAGAGGAGCACTTGAAACAACAACAAAGAAAAGAGTAAATGAAATATGAAGCTGAGGTAGTTTTAGAAGGGTTAGTTGATTGGAGATCTGGAAAGGCAGCAGAGACATCAGAGAAAATAGTTACAGGAGAATTAGAGACAGAGTAGTAGAGTTGAATTAGGGGTTTAATACAGTTTGCAAAGGAGATGGCAAAAGGGAGAGCTGCTAGGAAGAGACAAGGCAATAGATTGAAGGACAAATTGAATATCTGGCCAAGATCTGTATATGTTGATGAAGAACTGTGGAATTGTGTTAAGTATTGTGTTAAGTATGGTTGAGTAAATCTGGAATATATATGACCTATGTGATCAATTTCATAATGGGAAGAGGATACCTACGGTGCCCAGAGAGGAATGAAATCATTATTGCAGCGTTAGGGATATGTGTATTGACTGATGTATTTCTTGTGTGGAATCCCCTGACCCTCTGTGTAGATAATCTCTGTAATGGAGTCGAATGATATCCCGTGTAATTGGAAGGCTTGAATGATACTAATATGGCACATATTAATGGAGTAGCGGAACACTTGGTGACGACGGAACGCGAAGTTGGATGGAACCAGGAGTAATAAAAGGAAAAAACTTAAAGCACAACTTAATTATAATAATACATTGAAAAGGTGACGGAACCCTATGTGGAAGAGCGGAACCATGACCGAGTGAACTATGAAAGTGTTTTATGGTTTTCATGACACCGCCTATGCAGAGCAAGAGGTATTTCTTGGTTGAGGAGCGATTCCATAGAATGCTTGACACGCGTCTTTGTACGACTTCACAAAACCACTTTTCACTGTGCGCCATCGCGCGTTACAGTTCGACCCAGGACGCCCAGCGATATCATTGAGTGTCGTTGATCTCGGAAGGGGTCATCGGACGGTCATCATTTGTTGAAGGTGCACGAAGATTAACACATGTACGGAAGGCCATCGCACATTAACGTTTGGCATTGGAGGTCGAGCGATATGCATATATGTCGTTGATCTGAGAAGGGGTCATCGAACGGTCATCATTTGTTGAAGGTGTGCGAAGATTAACACAGGTATGACGGGCCATCGCACGTTAATGATCGGCATCGGAGGTCGAGCGATATGCATATACATCGTTGATCTGGAAGCTTGCTAATCTAACGGTGATCGGACGCTGGACTTGCATGAATTTTACTGTGGTATGATGGGCGTATTGGATTGGCTATTGACTATATATGTGGGCCCGGGGTCAAAGGTTTATCACAAGATTAATTTATTTGGAAGTGTTGGATATTTCTATAAAGTCCGAAGGGTTAAAATTTAGATATAAGGCTTGGGAATTCAAAGTTGTAAATATATATTTATTTGTCAATTTCTTTAAAATTGATAAATAAATTAAAAAGAGATCAAAAGCCCCGTGGGATAAACTAAAAATAATACTGACAGAGGAATACCATTAGCGGTTCATGGTTTTGACTCATGGTTTTAATAAAGGAAAAACTATATAAGGAGTAGAGAAATAGAGAACGAGATGCGATCGTAAGGGTGGTGAATGAAAAAATTCTCCAAGGAATATCTGTATGGGCAAGCTCTGTTCTTAACTGATAAATTTGAAACTATGATGCACCCATGGATATAATGATCTGACGATGATGAATCTCTGGTTTGAACCACAGACGAAATCATGAAGAACTGGTCTGAGTGTACTAAATGATTAAATCTGGTGGCCTGCAAGGTATTTCATGTGGAAACTGGTGGATCTAGTATGAAAATTGATGAAACGTGGTCCGTAGTGGTGCTGAGGGTCGAAGCCTTCAGTAAGGGGGTTGTAGCTCCCTTCCAGGAGAGGCTGGTAAATGAGAGCAGGGGGTCGTAGCTCCCTTCCAGGAGAGGCTGGTAAACAAGAGAAGGTTGTAGCCTTCTGCAGGTGGGTGCCTGCGTGCTAGTATAAGTCTGCACCAACATATATTGTAAGAAGTTTTCTCTATAATAAATATTGAAGACAGAGATTATAGCAACGGTGGTTTTCTCCCGAATTGGGTTTCCACCTTAAATCCTGGTGTTCATATGTGTTGCTTATGTTTGATGGTTTGTTATGTTATTTCTGTTCATGCTTACTGCTTATGAATGATGCAATGATCTAAGTAAAGACATAATAAGATCTCTGAACATACAAGTTGGATGCAGCAATGTAACATATGGTTTTAAGAGAAAGGAAAACTAAAAATTGTCAGTCAGCTCTAAATATTGATTCACCCCTCTCCCTCTTAGTATTCTTCCCAACAATTGGTTTCAGAGCAGGTCCTTCTGCAGAAGCTTGATCGCTTGAAGGAGATCCGTTGCAATGGGAAGTCCTGAAGGAGTACTTTCTCTAAGACCACCTCTATTCAATGGAAGTAATCTATTATTCTGGAAGATACGAACAAAAGCATATTTGCAAAGTCTTGGTGCAGAAGTATGGGCAATCGTGGAACAAGGTTATCAGTATCCGAAAATTATTCCTACTAATGCAGCACAAAGGAAGAAATATGAAATCAATGCCAAAGCAGTCAATGTTTTATTAGGAAGCATGTCTGAATCTAAATATGTTAAAGTGATGCAGCTAAATTCAGCAAAAGAAATATGGGAAAAAATTATTCAAAGCTATGAAGGAGATACAAAGGTAAAAAGTGAAAAAATCCAAACTCTCATAATTGAATATGAAAATTTAAGGATGCATAGTGATGAGAGTATTGCCAGTTTCCTTTTATGTCTGGATGATATTTTAAATCGTATGAGAAATTTGTGTGAAACCATAATCGATACTACTCTGGTGGAAAAAGTCTTGAGATCTTTGACTTCAAAATTTGAGTCAAAAGTATCAGCTATTGAAGAAAGGGAAGATCTGCAAACTCTTACTATTGTTCAACTACATGGTATTCTAACCGCTTTTGAAATGAGAAAAGAAGGTCCCTCTCAAATCAGAGAAGTTGCCTTTAAGGCATGCGCAAAAGGAAAAGAAAAGGAAGTTGTCAAGGAATCAAGTTATATATCAGAAGAAGAAGAAGCAAATTTTGTGAGAAGACTCCAACCAGGTACTGGAAGATTCAGAGGGAAAAAATTTGAAAAGGGAAAGAGTTATTATACAAATGAAGATAATGATGAAATGTCAAATGAGGATGAAGAAGATTCTGATCAAGATCTGCAAGTGCTCATGGCAAGGAAGCAAAAGAAGAAGGCTACTCAAAGAAAGGAGATACCTCAGAAAACATGTGCAGCAAAAAATGAAGAAGATGAAACAGGTATTGATTGTTGTTCTTGTGATTCACTTTCTTGTACATGAAATGATGAAGATAGTGAAAGTAACAATAAGGGTCTAGAAGAAAATCTCAAGATCAATGATGAAGATCAAGTTAAAAGGAAGGAATCTATCTACAAATATGTGATCTCTACAATGAATGAACAGATAAACAAGTATCAAAGGTTGTATGATTATGAAACCAATCATAGTGAAGGACTTAAAGCAAAAATCATCTCTTTCAAAACTGATCTGGAAAAATCAAATAAGAAGAATGAAGAACTTTTACAAACTTTTGAATAACAATAAAATGGGTTGAAAGAAGATATTTTAAAATTGAATGATCAAGTAGAAGAAGGAAGAAGGGTCCAAGAAAGTATGAAGAAGCAATGCCAAATATTGGAGGTTGAGGTAAATATTTTGAAAGGTAAATTAGAAGAAAAAGATAAACTCTTGAGGTTTCAAGATAGTACTAAGATTCTAGACAATATTCTTAGTAATCAAAGGTCTCCTTCTGTTAAATTTGGTCTTGGTTTTCATGAAACTATTAAAGGAGAATCTAGTTCACAAGGAAGTGCTAAAGATTCAAAGGATATCAATGCAAAATCTGAAGTGTTGAAAGAAACAGAAGGTCAAATGAAAATCATGAACTCTCAAAAGAATTCATTCCCTCCTTTTATCAATAATGTTGAATGCTTTAAATGTCATAATTATGGGCATGTTGCAACCAATTGCAGAAGCAGATTGTTCCAGTCACAAGCAAACAAATTCTACACAGAAAGGTATTCAGGTTTCTTCAAGGGATATTGTTTTTCATGTAGCAAGTTTGGTCATAAAGCAGCTGATTGCAATAGAAGAAAGAATAAAAAAACACATTATGATCCCTATGCTTACTTTTCTGGTCTCACAAGATGTTATGCTTGTAACAAGTATGGACATGTAGAAAAATAATGCAGGATGAATAGATCTGAGAAATTGGATAAATTTCAGCACACAATAAGAAACTTCAAGCAAAGCTGGAAAAAGAAGGAGGACCGATTAGAAACATAGGCAATATTTACCCTACTTTAGTCATATATTTCTAAAAATTTTACTTATCATAATGACTGCAGGAGTGATGTGAGATACATTTTAGGAATCAGTAATGTATCATCATAGGGGAGAAATGAATGATAGTTGTGTTTATTTCTAACAGTGCATCTGATGTAAAGAAGACAGGTGCAAGTGGCATAAGTTCAGGGGGAGCATTAGCCTTGTTGAGAATAATGCATTCTCGGCATTATGATGGTTCTGAAATATGACCTCTCTCTTGAGGTATTTTTGTTCCAAAAAGAAGAAAAACAAACAACAGATGGCATATTTCTATCACAAGCAAAATATCTTAAGCAAATACTGAAAACGTATGGCATGGAGGAGTGTAAATGATATATGATTATGGATAAGTCCTGATTGGTTCTTCACTGAAGAGTATCATTTTCACACATGGATGAGATGGAAGTATTATAATTTGGAGATAAGGACAGATCATGCAGAATTTGATACTGATGATTTTTGTCATGGTTGATATCTTTTATACATAATTCCTACACATGATACATCATGATTATGAAATAAATATAAATCATGAAGATCTTGGTGATAAAAGATCACATGGATGATTACTTGACACATATTGTCTATTGAAGAAGTTGTTATGGTATGATAATTCCTCTTGGGAAAAATATGTTGATACGGCAAAGAGCCTGAAGGCTTGGTTACTTACGTGCTTATGCTACAATTATTGGATGACATCTAAAAAAATAGCTGTGGTGCTAATTGGTATCTCTGGTGATGTTTCAGCTCTCATATTTCTATATGTTTTGATGAATATGCCTTGATTATTTGATGGTGAAAGTGTTCAGGATGAACAAGCTAAGGGGGAGCTTTGGTCTTATGAAAAGGATGCATTGCTGGCATTCTAATTATTTTTTGTGGTCTGATTTCATGCTTGAGATTCTTTGGTCTTGATTGTATAAGTTATAATGTGATGAAAAGGTCATGTTGAGACCTATGATGTAATATTTAGTCATATGTAAACCCACTTGGTTGGGTACTTGTGTCACATATGTAAATCCACTTGGTTGGATCATTGATGTAAGTTTCAGTCCTTGGTGATAGGAAAGGTCATAGAGTCATGTACTTCATTGAATATTGTTGTTGAGGAGGTAAATCCTCTGCGGACAATGTAGGCGATCCCTACTAGCCCAAACAGGGTCTAGCAACAAACAAACAATGCTATGATTTAAGCTCCAGTTACGAATGAAAGACTTGGAATAGAAGCCTACCTGGATTCCAACGCTATGACCAAGAAGAAGTGTCCCCGTCCTTCAAACTCTCGCATCACAATCCTTCCACGATCTCCGCGGATGAACACCTCATTACGAAGAAACGAATGTGGAGCACAAGCATAGAAAACCAAAGATGCGTAACTAAACATCGGTCGAAAAAGATATTACTCGCATTAACATAATGAAAACGAGGAAACATAATCATAGTCATCTATTAAATGTGATAAACGAATAGAAGTTACAACCAAGTTCGTACGTCGCAGCCTCCTTCGTATGGGTCCCCGGTCGTCCCACGTTCTCGCAAAGCTCGCCAAGGAAAGGGAAAACTCTCTCCGCAGTCTCGTAACAATGGTCTCCTCACTTGAATGGGACTTAAGGGAAAGAAGGGATCTTTTCAAAGACAAAGGCACTTGGAATAGGAGATGCAAAGCTCTCAAGACTCTCCAAGACTTTCACTTCTTCACCCCCTTCATCAATGGATGAAGGCTATATTTTATAGAGGAGAGGAGGAGGTTGGGATCCCCACAATAGTGGAAGGAGGCCTTATCCTTGGGAGGTTCCCCAGTGGCAGGAAACAAGAGGCCAAAGGAGGAAGGCCATGGTTATTCAGCGAAACCACTCCAGATTCATCCACGAAGTTGTTGTAATCGAAACTTCACTTCTTTAAAACTTTCCATAAACAAAGAGTGGCGCGGGTACAACATCGTACGTCGCAGCGCCAATTACGGCTCAAGAAAGATTTTCTTCACTGCGCGGAAAAGCATAACGACTACTGGGCCGCCAATGCAAAAACATGTGTTTTTAGGGGTCTGCTCAGGAAATGATAAACAGGAGAAATGTTGTCCTCATGGAAAGGGATGCAATGAAGGTATTTTCAAGGCTTGACATTGCTCACAAGTCACATAATGGGTCCTCCATTGTGCGGGACGGGGAATGGTAGGGACGGTGACAAATTACTGTGTAACAGATGCCCCCTAAAGCATGAGGCCCGAGAGAGAGAGAGAGGGGTGAAATGCTTTACGAGAACATGTCCAACTGAAGGCCCGCCGTCGGAAAACCTGCACAGAAAGATACAACTGATATCTCAAGTACATGATGTATATATATGGTATGGACGCAGCCATCCGAACAGAGTATGCTATAATCCGGATCCAGGGTATGGGCGCAGCCATCCAACTAAGATCAAACAAATAGACTCGGGTATGGTCGCAGCCATCCAATCAGTGAGTCATGTACATAATGATAATAATCCACAATCGCAGCCTGGATTACAACAGACACAATCCAGGGTCTTGCGCTCCATCTCGACCCAAACAAAGTACAATTTCAAGCATGCGAATATGTGAGCTAAAGTCGAACACGCAAGAACATCGTCTGATTACCAGCCAATGATGAAAGCTGTTAACAGACGCGAGAGAAACCACCAATAATGACAATGGTCCTCAAGGTACTACAGGTACAATCTACGGCGTGCGAATAAATGAGTTGACGTCGAACACCTGCAGAATCACTCGATCGGAGGTCAATAATGTAAACCTCACGTCGAATGCGACGAACCTGCCATTGAGGCATGCAGGCTCCAAGGTACCATAAGGAGTCTCTAGACCAACTTCCTGGATAATGAGTTGATGTCGACAGGAAGTGACCTTGATCGAAGGTGGGCCATAATTATTCCCACATCATCGACACGAGACAGAGGAACATGATGTTTTTGTTGTGAATCAGGATCGTATGAGAAACAGAGGAAGGTTGATATTTGCAGAGGCCAACTTCTCTTGAACATATGAACGGCACGACAATGGACTTGGCAGTATTTGACATCAACGGATCAGAGGTCATGGCGACGAGGCAGTGAACAGATGAGAGGTCAAAAGAGATTACCCAAACCCATGGAAGCAAAGCGAAGCAGCGAGATGAGATGTCCCCAACCCGACACGAATGCAGACAAGTGCCATGTTCAAGAGCGACATACTGCCGACGACAACGACGATGGTTCCATTTTTCCCCCACCATTTCTGGCGAGTACCTCTTTATTTTTACACAATCTTGAAGAGGATACCATATGCTTGTCATATAATTCCACCCTTCGGGCGAATCCATCCTAGTACATTTAACGAGCCCTAGGAAGGAGCGACTCGAATAACGTCATTTCGACTGGATCCGATGTCATCAGGGTTTAACGAGTCTGACAAAGGAAGAACTCGGAGTCTTTTCATGTTTAGAGAGTTTGAAAAGACAGCGGAAAAGAAAACTCCACAAGTCCCTTTTCGTAAATAGTTCCCCAGATCCGAAAAGGTAGAAAACAATATCCGGGAAAACCTCCTAGTCGCGATAGGCTAGGGTATTCCTTTTTCGTAATCAATCCATCCCAGCCCGAAAAAGGGTTAAACTTATACTGGGTGGATGTCGATTCGTGTCCATTTTAACGAGATCGAAACGAAAAGGGCCTCGGCGATCTTTTCATATTTAGAGAGTCAGAAAAGAGCTGAAAGATGACTCCTCCTGGAGGAACGAGTGGTATAAAGGGTAGCAACTGGTTCCGGTAATGGTGGAACTACTCTGAATAAATAAAGGTCGAGAGGCTGGCTAACAAGACCACTCATAGCAGCGGTTCCTCAGGAACGGGTAAAACAACCAAGTGAAGGCATATGATCGGCCAAGCAGATAATGACAATGGAGTGAGAAAACCAAGGCTCATCTGGTAAAAACAGGCTGATAAAATGACCATCACAAGAGGTAAAATAAGAATGGTTTCATTTTTACACAAGCTTGAAACAAAGATAAACTATGCTTGAAACCGGTTTCATTTTTACACAAGCTTGAAACGGAAACAAACTATGCTTGAAAAAGTGAGCATGCCCCCAGCATGGTGACTCAATTCGAGGTGACTCAATTCGAGGTACATGCCCCCCAAGCTTCATTCCATATGAAAGGCAGATGGAGTGAAGGTTCAAATTACGAGATCAAGAGAAAGACTCGACTGGGATTTTACGAGATCTAAACAAAGACTCGAATTGAACGGGAACGTGTTTCATTATTTTAACGAGGTTGACACATTAAAAGAAATATCCTCAAACACCTTGTTTCATGGTTTAGGGAGCTTGACACAAGACCAGGAACTGTGCTCCGACAAACCTTGTTTCATTTTTTAAGGAGCTTGACACAAGACAAGGAACTATGCTCCGACGACCTTGTTTCATTTTTTAAGGAGCTTGACACAAGACAAGGAACTCTGCTCCGACAACCTTGTTTCATTTTTTAAGGAGCTTGACACAAGACAAGGAACTCTGCTCTGACAACCTTGTTTCATTTTTTAAGGAGCTTGACACAAGACAAGGAACTCTACTCCGACAACCTTGTTTCATTTTTTAAGGAGCTTGACACAAGACAAGGAACTCTGCTCCGACAACCTTGTTTCATTTTTTAAGGAGCTTGACACAAGACAAGGAACTCTGCTCCGACAAACTTGTTTCATTTTTTAAGGAGCTTGACACAAGACAAGGAACTGTGCTCCGACCGACTTCATCATAATGAACAAGAAGTCATGGCTTCCAAGAGTTCCACACCAGATGGGAGGAAATCATCCTGGAAGTCAGGACCCAATGCCCCCAGCACTCGATGCACGACGGCATCATCACTGAGCACAGGTACGGGGTAAGTAGCCACATAGTTGACCTGCGGCGGAGCAGATACAACGGGTGGATAGAAACCAGGAGGGGGTGATGGCGGACTAGATGCCATATTAGGACCAAAGAACGAAAGTTGATCAATGGTCACGATCCGTCCTTCATGTGGAAAGCACACCACGCGAAAGAGGGAGGAGACAAGGGCTCCCATGGCATAGGTGTAATCGCGCCCCAGGAGCAGATTGAAATCCAAAGGGCCTGGAACGACCATCACGTCCATATGAACGGTTTTACCTCCCAAAGTAACAGGTAACCTTGGAAGGATCCCCAACGGTTGACTCGTCCTTCTGTTAAAAGTGAGCAGATTCTGCGTAACAGGCGCAAGCGGCGGCGAACCGAAAGCTTGCCAGGTAGTTGAAGACATAATACTAACAGACGCACCTTCGTCTATAATGGTACTGGGTACAACCAGACCAAGAGCCTGCACTGTGAGCTCGAAAGGCACATAAGACGGAAGGCGAAATCCTGCAAATCGGTTCCAATCAAAGGAAGCGACCAAACTACTCGGAGGGGCTACCATCGACAAGCGAAGGTCTTCCCCTGATGTTACGGTAGAAGAAGCATCCTCCATGACCTCCATCTCGAAGGCGGGAGGAATATCCTCCGTAGCCTCCATCATGGGCGGCGGAGGAGGAGCTTCTTGAAGTACAGGGATAGGAGAATCTTTCTCCAAGCCTGAAGAATCTGAAGAGACCAGAAGGACATGAGGGGTGTGAGATCCACTCTCGACAGAAAAGACCTGGTGCACCGCGGACGGGGCTAGTTCGACCGATCCCACGACCAATGGTTGGTCGGGAACGGATTCCTGAATCTGAATTTCTGGAGGAGTGGGATCGACCAAGGATGACCCTTGACCAATCACGGCATCAGCCGGTGGAAGACTCAAAGAAAGCTATTTATAACCAGCCGGGAGGCGTGGTGTAGAAATAGTCAGGTTGTCCAAGACTCGCTTGGCTTCATCCATATAAGGACAAAGGTGAATAGCATGGTGCCCTTCACACAACTTACAGGGATTGGTGATCTTACCCTGCTTCTTAGGAGCCTTACCAGTGCCCCCAACCTGACTCCCGGAAGCCAAAGACAACGGTGGGCGACCGTTGGACCATACTTCGAGTACCTTGGGAATGCTAGGGCAGTCTCGAAGAAGATGGTCTCCCGTGCACAACATGCAGGGGAACTTGACTTTCCGAGGAGGGTTGGAAGGTTTATCAAGAGGAGATATCTCGGAGGCAGTAGCCGTACATTTAGCCTCTCGCTTATCGGACTTCTTCTTCTTCGTCTTCTTCTTCTTCTTCTTAGTCACCTGGTTACTTGAATCCAGACTTTCACCAGGCGAAGAGGAGGAGGAGGACTCAAAAACAGGCGAAGAAGGGGAGAGGTCCACCTTAGAATCAACATGATGTGGTTCGGGTGGAGGAGCTGATTGACCAGTAACTGAGACATTCGGAATGACAGAGGTTGAGAACAACCAAACAGGCAACCCAACAGTTAACCCAGGAAGGGACAACGTTGCCATATAAGGAGCACCAACATTTCCAAAAGGAGGAAAATGACTAGGATTCCCTTCTGAAGGGATTCCTTGGTTGGTAAACTCTGAAAAAGTTGCCATCAACACTCAAAACCACACACGGGCTGAAAAAAGAGTTTAAGACACACGATCAAATGGCCAACAAGCAATATCTAAACGGGCGTGTAATCGTGGGCGATTAATTTTACCACATTGGAAAGTAAGAAATTCTACCGTTTCATATTTTAAGAGTCGAGAAACGATAAAAAGATGACTCTATCTCTTTCAGAGTTGACACAAGCGTGAAAGGACAAGCGCTTGACGGTCTTTTCAAGTTTAGGGAGTCCGAAAAGACCAAATGACTGCTCAGGAAAAACTAGGCACAAAGGGTGTACCAAATATCCGTGAACTGCAATATACACCTTGGTTTCAAAATGAAACAGAAATCGACCAAGGACTTTCCGTACGTGCAGGTAGTCTCCCCGAATGCTGTGTTCGGTGTATCACGGGTATAGGGCGGCAGACTCGGCTTCCTGTGGATAAAGGATTAAAAACCTAGAGGGGTCTCCCTTTATATACGCGACGGTACGGGGAGCGCAAGTCCGTACTAGCGCTGTCTAAAGCCAACAGGCGAACGACAGCTGCTAGGTTTAACGACGCCGGAACACGTCTCTAGCCTAGACCTTCTAAATATGTTGCGTTAAGTTCCAATGTTGCCTTAGGTTAATTGAATAAATTTTACATTTGATCTTCAATTAAGTTTCAATTTCCAGGCCCTATCGTATGTAGTGTCTCCTAAATGCAAGCTATATGCCACGGTGCAACATTTCGTTCGATGAAAACTAGTTAAATGAGAGTTGAGAGCTTTTATGCAAACGAAATGAACGGAATACAAACAAGAATGTCTCTAATGCAACTAATGCAATTGCACACTTTTCATCCAAACACTAATCACTAGCAATATGGAAAAGATCACAATTTGCACTAATTTAACAAAAGCAAAAGAGATTATTTTTCGATTTTCAATGTTTAATGTCTAATGTGCACTGAAAACAAAAGGAACAATTTGAGAAATGATATCTAAGAGAGCGAAGCAAACAACATTCACTCAACGAAGCAAGCAACCAAATCTCTAAATCGACCCAAAGTCTCTCAAATCGAAGAAAGACTCGAAAACTCTCAATGGACCGTGTGATCTAGGTCCAAAGCCAAGGAAAACGAATTCTGAATGAAGGAATGAACAATCACTCAAAATACGCAGCAAAACGATCAAAGACTGTTAAGAGAGCGTGGAGAATCAATCAACAAGTTGACAGGACAATCAAGACACCAAAACTCCCAAGGAGGGCTCGATTCACTATGCCACTAGATGCCCTAGGGCTCAAATCGTGAAATCGATAGACAGAGGCAAACAACCAAGGGACAGCGGTGAATTCCAGTCAAACAAGACTCCAACACACTCAGACAATCAGGAAATCAAGAAGAAAATTACTGGTCAAGCTCAGAAAGCCAAAAAATGAAGAAACTCAAAAAAGTCACAGGGGTGGCGCGACTGTGGCCTTGAAACTAGCGCCAGAGGCCGATTGGCGCGACACAGACAAATGCAACATGCGCCAAGTGGCGCGACTGTCGGGTTAAAACCCGCGCCAGTCGAGTTCTTCAATAAAAATTAAAAAAAAACAAGCTATTCTAAAAGTAGACCAATACAAGCTAAGCAAACCAAGAGGCTAAAATAATGAAAGAATCCAACCCAGAAGGTTCATCAAGCAAGGAGAAACAATCAAAGCGAACCAATCATAAAAGGGACAAGGAAAACCGGACGGGCCCCAGTGGAGTCGCCAATTTGTTGAGGAGGTAAATCCCCTCTGCGGACAGAGGCGATCCCTACTAGCCCAGCAGGGGTCTAGCAACAAACAAACAATGCTATGACGCAAGCTCCTAGTTACGAATGAAAGACTTGGAATAGAAGCCTACCTGGATTCCAACGCTATGATCTGAAGAATAAGTGTCCCCGTCCTTCAGCCCTGGCAGATCACAATCCTTCCACGATCTCCGCGGATGAACACCTGCACATAGAATAAACGAACAGATACAAGTATAGGAACCAGCATACGTAACTAAATATCGGTCAGAAAAGATATTACTCGCATTAACATGATGGAAAACGAAGTGGAACCATAATCATAGTCATCTATTAAATGATAAACGAATAGAAGTTACAACCAAGTTCTGACGTCGCAGCCTCTTTCGAACGGGTCTCCGGTCGTCCACGTCTCGCAAAGCTCGCCAAGGAAAGGGAAAACCTCTCCAGAGTCTCGTAACAATGGTCTCCTCACTTGAATGGGCCTTAAGGGAAAGAAGGGATTCTTTACAGCACAAAGGCACTTGGGAATAGGGAGATGCAAAGCTTCAGCACTTCAAGACTATCAGCCTTTCAGCCCCTTCATCAATGGATGAAGGCTATATTTATAGAGGAGAGGAGGAGGTTGGGATCCCTAAAATAGTGGAAGGGAGGCCTTATCCTTTGGGAGGTTCCCCATAAGGTGGAAACAAGAGGCCAAAGGAGGAAGGCCGTGGTTATTCAAGCGAAACCACTCCTGATGACTCATCCACGAAGTTGTTGTAATCGAAACTTCGCCTCTTTTTTAAAAAACTTTCCATAAACAGAGTGGCGCGGGTACAACACTGGGACAGAGTGCCAATTGGCGCGGGCTCAGTGTTAATTTTCCCCCATTGGCGCGAGTACATAACGGACTACCAGCGCCAATGCAAAAACATGTGTTTTTAGGGGTCTGTTCAGGAAATGATAAACAGGAGAAATTTTGTCCTCATGGAAAGGGATGCAATGAAGGTATTTTCAAGGCTTGACATTGCTCACAGGTCACATAATGGGTCCTCCATTGTGCGGGATGGGGAATGGTAGGGATCAGGACAACTTGATGGTGTAACAACTAGGTTTTGAAGATTCAACATGAACTCAGGGGGAGCATGGTAACTTTAGTACACATCATATCTACAGAGCTCTTCTTCCTACAGAGAAGAGAAACCTTGTTTTGGTTTGATCCGACCTTTGCCCTTGATGTCAAAGGGGGAGAGTATCATGGTGTTTGAATAATGATTCTAATCAATGTATCTATCTGTTGTGGTGATCAAACACCATCATGGTTTCCATCAAGTCCAGAGGGTGAGATTGTTGGAAATATGATACAGAGTGTTGTCATTAATGGCAACCTACTCGATGAAGTTGTCCTTGATGGAAACCTACTTAATAAGTTTCCTATGATAAGAAACCTATGTGTTAAAGATTTAACAATGATGTATCTCCATCAATGCTAAAAGATGAGCACTTGAAACAACAACAAAGAAAAGAGAAAATGAAATATGAAGCTGAGGCAGTTTTAGAAGGGTTAGTTGATTGGAGATCTGGAAAGGCAGCAGAGTCATCAGAGAAAATAGTTATAGAAGAATTAGAGACAGAGTAGTAGAGTTAGAAGTAGAGTTGAATTAGGGGTTTAATATAGTTTGCAAAGGAGATGGAAAAAGGGAGAGCTGCTAGGAAGAGACAAGGCAATAAATTGAAGAACAAGTTGAATATCTGGCCAAGAACTGTATATGTTGATGAAGAAATGTGGTATTGTGTTAAGTATGGTTGAGTAAATATGGAATATATATGACCTATGTGATCAATTTCATAATGGGTAGAGGATACCTACGGTGCCCGGAGAGGAATGAAATCATTATTGCAGAGTTAGGGATATGTGTATTGACTGATGTATTTCTTGTGTGGAATCCCCTGAACCTCTGTGTAGATAATCTCTATAATGGAGTCGAATGATGTCCTGTGTAATTGGAAGGCTTGAATGATACTAAGATGGCGTAGATTAATGGAGTAGCGAAACACTTGGTGACGACGGAACGCGAAGTTGGACGGAACCAGGAGTAATAAAAGGCAAAAACTTAAAGCGCAACTTAATTATAATAATACATTGAAAAGGCGACGGAACCCTTCGTAGAAGAGCGGAACCATGACCGAGTGAACTGTGAAGGCGGTTTGTGGTTTTCATCACACCGCTTATGCGGAGCAAGCAGTATTTCCTGGTTGAGGAACGATTCCATAGAATGCTCGACACGTGTCTCTATACGACTTCACAAAACCACTTTTCACTGTGCGCCATCGCGCGTTATAGATCGACCCAGGATGCCCAGCGATATCGTTGAGCACTGTTGATCTGGGAAGGGGTCATCGGATGGTCATCATTTGTTGAAGGTGCACGAAGATTAACATAGGTTCGACAGGCCATCGCACGTTAACGCTCGGCATCAGAGGTCGAGTGATATGCATATACGCCGTTGATCTAAGAAGGGGTCATCGGATAGTCATCATTTGTTGAAGGTGCACGAAGATTAACACAGGTACGGTGGGCCATCACACGGTAACGATCAGCATCAGAGGTGGAGTGATATGCATATACGCCATTGATCTAAAAGCTTGCTAATCTAACGGTGATCAAACGCTGGACTTGCACGAAGTTTACTATGGTACGATGGGCGTATTGGATTGGCTATTGACTATATATGTGGGCCCGGGGTGAAAGGCTTATCGTAAGATTAATTTATTTGGAAGCGTTGGACATTTATATAAAGTCTGAAGGGTTAAAATTTAGATATAAGGCTTGGGAATTCAAAGTTGTAAATATATATTTATTTGTCAATTTCTTTAAAATTGATAAATAAATTAAAAAGAGATCAAAAGCCCTGTGGGATAAACTAAAAATAATACTGACAGAGGAATACGATTAGTAGTTCGTGGTTTTGACTCATGGTTTTAATAAAGGATAAACTATATAAGGAGAAGAAAAATAGAGAATGAGGTGCAATCGTAAGGGTGGTGAATGAAAAATTTCTCCAAGGAATATCTGTATGGGCGAGCTCTGTTCTTAACTGATAAATCTGAAACTACGATGCACCCATGGATATAATGATCTGACGATGATGAATCTCTGGTTTGAACGACGGACAAAATCATGAAGAACTGGCGTGAGTGTACTAAATGATTAAATCTGGTGGCCTGCAAGGTATGTCATGTGGAAACTGGTGGATCCAATATGAAAATTGATAAAACGTGGTCCGCAGTGGTGCTGAGGGTCGAAGCTTTTAGTAAGGGGGTTGTAGCTCCCTTCCAGGAGAGGATAGTAAACGAGAGCAGTGGGTCGTAGCTCCCTTCCAAGAGAGGCTGGTAAATGAGAGAAGGTTGTAGCCTTCTGCAGGTGGGTGCCTGCGTGCTGGTATAAGTCTTCACCAGCATATATTGTAAGAATTTTTCTCTATAATAAATATTGAAGACAAAGATTACAACAGCGGTGGTTTTCTCCCGAATTGGGTTTCCACCTTAAATCCTGGTGTTCATATGTGTTGCTTATGTTTGATGGTTTGTTCTATTATTTCTGTTCATGCTTACTTCTTATGAATGATGCAATGATCTAAGTAAAGACATAATAAGATCTCTGAACATACAAGTTGGATGCAGCAATGTAACATATGGTTTTAAGAGAAAGGAAAAGTAAAAATTGTTAGTCAGCTCTAAATACTGATTCACCCCACCTCTCAGTATTCTTCCCAACATCCTACTGCAGAAACAACAACGCTCTTATTTTTCTTCTTCTGTGGGCAATTAGTGGCGAAATGCCCGTGCTAGTGACAGTGAAAACACTTTACCTTAGACAAATCTTGCTTCTTGCCTTTAGCTTCAGATTTGGAAGATTTCTTCCCTTTTCATTTCCAATATTTTGCAGCCAAAGCGCAATTTTCTTCATCTTCATTCTTTGATGAAGATCCATCCCTGGTACCCTGCCTTATCTCCTCCCGCACAAGATCCTACCAAAGTCGCTCCCATCCTGGGAGTTTCTCCCGTCCATAGACAGAGTCTTTGTAGCTATGCTGACTCTTCGGAAGCCCAAGGAGAGCCAAGCTCACCAAGTCTTCTTCATCAATAGTAACCCCCACACTTCCCAGCTCATCCTTACAATGGACAAACTTTGTGAGGTATTTTGGTATACTATTTCCTTTTTCCATTTTTATTTTTCTGAGCTTGTCTTTAAGCGCCAACTTCCTTTCATCACTTTTTCTTTGGAACAAATCTGTCAAAGCCTTCCACATTAAGAATGGAGTGGCTTTCCCATGAAGGCTAGACACAATGTGGTCCTTCACACCTTCCAACAAAATCCTTCGACACTTTGCTACCTTCTTTTTCCATGCGTCAAGTGTGGCTGCATCGCTAGAAGCAGACTTCGTAATATCAACATCTATGAACTCCTTCAACCCATTATCATCCAACACCACCTTTATCGTGTCCTTCCATGCTATGTAAATTGATCTCCCATCAAGGGAATACTCCAATCGCAATCTGTTGAAAGACATTTCAATGAATGCTCAACTTTGACACCAAGAAAAGACTGCAGCAAATTAGAATTCCACCAGCACAAAAATCAACTGCTTCAATAATTACAATCTCCTCCAATGATAAACACTGCTTCAATACCATGTAGAAATTATATAACTTATGTGTTATCTTTCCAAGATTCTCCTAATCTCACACTATTTTAACTTCATTCCAAATACAGAATCTATTCCACCATTGATCATTTGTAGAAATTAAATCAAGATTGCAATGCACAAATGAAACAATAAAAATTCACACACATTAACACAGTTGTTTAATGAGAAAGCCTCAATATGAAAACCCCAACTATTTGTATATAATATATGTCATAGATATCATGTAACAATCCTCATACAAAGCTGATCATATCAAGCTCTCAGTACAATACAATCGCTACACACTAATCAGGCCTGATCTTGCAAATCCATGCATCGATATTTGCCACCTGCTAGCCTGCCTCTACTGCACAATCCTTGCTGAAGAATGGATCTAAATGATTTCAAATTACTCCATCCTTGCTCACACAATCCTCATTTGCATCTCCACTGAGTTTTGGATGCAATCAATGCATCAATATAGTCACTTCTGATAGTTTATCTTGCCCGTTCACCTTTCTCTCCACTTGTCTCCACTAAAACTACCATGCACTGTAGTTAACTGTTGTATTGTTCAGTTGATTAATGAGTTATTATTTTTGAATTATTTAACTAATTAATTCACTCCGCTCTCACTAGTGTATCAATCAGCTAGACTAGATACAACTAGCTCAACTGAGTCTAACTGAGTTAAACTAAACACAACTCCATAACTACTTCTTCCAAATGTGTCATAACTCTTCCACTTGAGTTTTAACTGAGTCCTCCATGCAATAGCTCCAGTAAACCCTCAGGAATAGTGTAATTCCTTCTGTCAGCTGTTGTGCCACATTTTTGCACTGAACTGAAGTGCTCCAAGAGAATAAGTTGCGGTTTAGAGTCCAAATATTATTAAGAGCTAATAATATCTGACATATTTTTAGACTGGTAGTGTAAAAGTAGACTCCACCCAAAATGTCTAGAAATAGAAGTCCATCTATTTTTCCAACTTTACCAACCATCCACAAATAGCATCTTGCAACTCATAGAATATGATCGATGTGTCTAAAAATATACATGCACCAAAAATAGCCTGCGGGCCCACTTAGTGAAGGCGACTCTTTTCACTAAGCTCATCATCTTGTTGAATCTCAACACATACATGGACCCAATTGGTTTACATTCTGCAGAAATGACTTGGAATCCATAGAACACCTTCTCCTTCATTGCAGATTCACTGTTGCGCTCTGGGCATCCATTAAACATGAACTAGGTTGCAATCTATCTTAGCAAGGCCTAAACTTAGAAGAGGCATGGCAATCCTGGTGGAACTCTGTCTCTACAAACAAAGCTAGGACGCTCCCTCTCCTCATCTATTGGGGCATCTGGCTGGTCAGGAATGCATATAGATTCAATGATCAACCCCCAAACTGGCATTGGGTTATTTCCATCATCATATCTATATTATCTTGCATTCCCGAAGATGACCCGCCCATACCTCCTAGGAATATCATTCTTGAGTCCATCATTTACAATATACCTTGGGCTTATTTTGATGGATCTGTACAACCAATGGGATGTGCAGGACGCGCTTTTATACACCTCTCTCATCGGCACTCCTACAGAATCAAGATGGGCCCGAGACCCAGAACAAACAATTTTGCTAAGCTTATCACTCTTCGCCATATACTTTAGTTTGCATTAGAGCATAACATACTACACCTTCAAGTGTTTGGAGATTCAAAATTCATAATAATTTGGTTCAAAAAATCTACATAATGTCATGTACACACTCTTCTTTCTATCTTGAAAGATATTTTGCATTTGATAGATCATTTCTCATCTATCTCTTGCTCTCATATATAGAGGGAACACAACAACATTTCTGACAAGCTTTTCAAGGAGGCAGCGGTACAACACAGGGGGCTCTGGCACATAGAGGAGCAGAATGACACTCAAGACATCAATTATTACCATCATCGATTCATAGAGCAACCTAATATCATAGAACGACAGATCTGATATAAACTAAATTTTGATAGTTTTTGATAGAATTGAACAATGATAATGGATATATCCAGTTTAAATATTGTAATTATGCTACTTTAAGACTTTGATGTACACCCCATGGGGACTTTTGAGGAACTATATGTATGTGAAAATAGTCACAATATGCATATGCAATGCATCTACAACATGTAATTTTCAATCTTAATGAAAATTATGATTTTTCCTTGGGAAAAAAATCAAAATCAAAATACTTCATTACATGAGATCTGTTGAGATAGTTACATGATTAGATGTGACTAACAAGGGTTATATATCAAGAAAAAAAAGAATATTAGACATATATCCATCAAGTACTATATTTTTTAGGAGTGGATATTTATTGAATAGAGACATTAATTAGGGATAGATATTTATTAAATGAAGACATTAATTGGAGAAAATAATTTATGTCTATTTCAAAAACTTGCTTCACATTTAAAATTTCAATAATTAATGTTTCTCCACAGGGAATATGTGTATGAATTCTTATTGATTTTTTTTCCCTCCTTTTAAAGATATTTTCTTAACTTATAGAATGGAAGTATGGCTTCAAGTAGTGATTAATATAGACATGTACCAAGATATAATACAAGAAATTTATTAGATTCAATTAGCATAAAACAAGCTGGAATTATTTAATAAATTGATGGAAAATTTTAACTTGAATATACATGTTAATTTACTTTGGTTGCATGTTTGTTAGAGCAAGCAAAAGATACAATGTGCTACATACAATGTGTTATAAATAACCTTATCCAATTCAAGGTGATTGCTTTTCAATAAGGAACTCACCAATACACTGGCCCATTGTAACATATGTCAATTCATACTAAATTTTAAAAAAAAAATAAAAAAAAAAAAAAAAAAAAAAAACACTTTGCTATTGTATTATTGTAACTATAGTTGTATTCATTTTAATTTATACTTGCAATAATTTACTCTTTTTATGAGCCTTATTTAGATCTTTGTGTTATTTTTCATCATAAAAGTCATGGAAATTTTGTTCTCTTGAACATAATTAATAGATAGATATAATGTTTCTTATAATTAATGGTTTCCGACCCTAAGAATTATATGAATACATCCATTAAAATATTTTTCATGCTAAGATAGTATCTATTGTCATTTTTTTTAATAATATTATTGTTTGGTCTCCCATATGTTCATTTACATCTCTTAACCAAGGTTGGAATGATAGTTTAAAAAATTTGTACCCAGGATGTTATTTTCAATCTATTGAGCTAAAGTTCCAAATGGGTAAGGTATACATTTGACCCTTACATTAAAGCATTCTATTCTATTCATTAAAAATTGGTTCCTTACCACATAACATAGATATCCAAAACCTTAGCCAATTGTACCTTAATTAAATCCTTGGGCTCAATCATGAACAAATTACAACTATTATACATATAGCTCCATGTCACAGGATCTGATGAATAGACCATTCTTAGGTTAATTTAATTGGGTCAATGGTACATTCATATAACTTTCCCCTTCTAGTTCTAATATATGAATAGGATAAATGTTGATGTGCTTTAGTCCATGTGTACACTGGTTGTGTGGTCTATCGACCAAGTCCCACCCTTCACATGGCATTCACATGGCGTATGATAGTGGTAAGAGTTTGAATGATTGTGATGAGATGTTTTGATCCAATAGTGGATACTGGGTTAGCGTTTTTCCCAAAACCTATCCTCCCAAATTCGAATACATTTCATTTAGCATTTTTGGCTAGGCACAACTCTGCATGTTGTTAAGGCATGACCACAAGATTTGGTATTCCTCGTGTCATTTTTTTATGTTTAATAGTCTACAACTCCTCATTACACCAAATGAAATTTCACAGAGTAGGGGTTTGTACCCACATTACCAAGATAATCTTTCCTTTTTGAGTTCCTTTACAATGACAATGCCAATCTAAGTTTATAGGTGTTTCTTGTTTGAGATTTTTCTCTTTTGGCACTAAATATCTATACTATGTGAGCATCTGAGGTTTTCTATATTCGTGCATTTTGAATTTCCATCAACTCGGCTCCATGAGTCATAAGAAGGGTAGACAATTTCATTTACATGTAAACCTATTCACATACCATAATATATATGGGTTTTTCAAGTGATTTAATTTTCTTCTTTTGAAAACCTGACTCCTTTTGCTCACAAGGCAAAAGAAAAAAAACAAATTTTGGAGATTTTGATTCTCACATGACACTAAGTTTAGTGAATAAGTAATTCTCTACTCTTTCCATTCCTTTTTTCATTTCAATGTAGAATAGGGCGATTCAATGGCTTTGTAACTTTTGGTTTTGTTCTAAGTTTTCCATATAAGTGAGTGCAAGTATTTTTTTCATCTTCCATGGTTTACCATTTTTAGGGACTTTGGCATATGATATAAATCTTTAATTTTGTATATTGATTACTGATATTTTTGTTTTAAAATTTTATCTATGAGTTTGGAGTTTTATCTCTGGTCTTAACTGTTCCACTCTTTACTTCTTCCTATACAAGATTTATCAAATATACTTGTAATTTATTTTTTTGATAGTATGGCCTTTGATTATCTTATAGGTTTCTTAGATAAATTTCATCCTATCTCTCACAGGTACTTGTAACTAGAGTTTGCATAGTTCATTCCACGATTTGTCTATATGGAAATTGGCGCACTTTGGGTTTATTTTTAAGTTTAATTTGTTAACCATTTTTCCCGTTTGTAGGGAAAGACGCAATATTGGATAGCCATGTTGCCTCCTTACAGGGGTAATGAGGGTTTTAACATGACTTCCTTCCAATTTATTTGTCATTGGTTATTTTTTTGTTAACTCACTACCGAGTAACTTACGATGAATTCCCTTTAGGTAACCCTAATGGAATTTGTGAGGTAATTTTCGAAGTTACAATTAATTAAAATATTATTTTTTCACCACTTTGATTCCAGTGTCAATATACAGGTTGGCTTCTTATTTGTCTTACAAATATTCGATGGCTATACTGTATGCAGAGTTTCTCACATTCACATCAGGTTATGAAAATCCTCCTTTAGGGTTTTTGTTAGATTCTATTCTTTATTTCCACTTGAACCTATCAGGGTTAATTTTTTATGTTGCTTCAAAACGATTTAAAGAAGCTTCTCAACTTGGAAATTGTTAAACAATTGAACTTAATTTGAACATATTAAGTATAATTTTGGTAGCCATGCTACTTTATCAATATATTTTAAGTTCCTTGGTTGAACTATAATGTTTGATGCTAGTTTTTCAACATTTTGTTAGTTTATATATATATATATATATATATATATACTTTTTTATTTTAGTGAATACATTATTTGTGTATATTTTTACTTGACCTAACTATGTATGGATTTCTCTATTTACTCACAAGGAGATACTATTGTCTTTGTTATAGCTCTTCCATGTAACTCTCGTTATTTCAAACTCAAACTCAACTTGAACTATGTTAGTATGGAACTCAAGGGATTATTGTATGTATAAGTCTCATCATTTCAAACCAGGATGGATACTCTTTATATATGTGTGTGTATATATATATATAAGGTTAAACACGTATACCTTCTTTATTGAATCTTGGTTCCCTTCCTTTATGGTTAAGGGATATAAGCTTATTGAGGATAGATTTAATTTACATCCCTTTAGTAATTTCAAGGGAGTGACCAATTATGTATAAAGAAGTTATTTCTACTTTAATAATCACCACGGAATTAGTAAACTATTTGGCTTTATTCAATTTTATCGACTGATCAAACCAAAGATGATAGATTATTTTAAATTTTCGTGTTATAATTAATAGATTTATATAGAGTTTCTCTTTTTTTCATTCACCTTTGTAGCTATACTTACAAAAGCAATATGTTCTAGATTTAATGGAACATACAATCTTATGGCTTTGTAAACATACATGCTCTCTAGTAGTCATACCTAAAAATGATAATGCATAGGATAAAGCATAATGTAGTATGAAATCCCGATTTGACATTTATTAAATATCCTTATAAAACTTCTTTATAGGTCAATATATTGTTATATTTACATCCTTTTTCAATATAAGATACAATTTTTCCTCTTATAAAATTATAAATCATTAGAATGGTAATAGATTTGACTACAATAACACCATCAAATTGGGTAAAGATTTCATACATTCATCAATATTTTCTTTCATGCATGCATATTTATACAATAAACAAAGAATAATAATGTAATTAAGTATAAAATGTTATGAAACCAGCTCAATAAATAGAATAAAATAGATATCAAAGCCTTAGAAATAAGCCACTTCGAGGGCGCAACCTCCTTTACATTACATAAATGAATAATTCTTCGTTGATACAAATGAAAAAAACTCCTTATATATATAGGAGTCCATCGAGTCACAAGATAATCCTAGCCAATCTAACAATAATAATGTAAGAGAACAATAATAAAAATATGGGGGTTATAGGGGTACAACAATAACAATAAGGGGGATACACTAAAAATAATAAGGGACTACACTAGTAATATAGGGACCTAACATGCCCCTCTCCTTTAAAAAATTATTGTCCTCAATGCTTGAGTGCTCTCAATGCTTCTGTATAAAATTATCATCCTCCCATATAGAATCTTCATTGGGTAATTTCTTCCACTTGATGGGATACTATGATATTATTGATTTCGTAATTGTCGAGTTCTTATTTCCGTGAGTGATTTAGGTTCCAATATGATTTTTACTTCCTCATCAAGTTCTGGCAACATTGTTTGAATAGGAATTTTTTCACCTATAACCTTCTTTAATTATGAAAAATGGAGAACTGGATGCACTCGCGAAGAAGCAGGAAGCTTCAATTTGTATGCCATAATACCAATATTTTGCAACACCTTGTAAGGAACATAGTACTTTGGCGATAATTTATTATCATTCTTAGCTTGCTTGAGAAACATTTGTTTATATGGTTGTAGTCGTAAGAAAAAATTCTCCTACATCAAAACTTCTCCAGTTGCGATGTTGATTTTCATGTTGTTTCATTTGATTTTGTGCCAAATTTAGGTTATCCTTTAATAGTTGGAGAAATTCTTGTTGATGCTCGATGTGATATTCCACTACTTGAACCTTAGAATTTTCTCTGAAATATGACGTGATGGATGGTGGATGATACCCATAAAGTTCCATAAATGGGGTCATTTTTGCTGTTGTATTGAAGGAAGTGTTATACCACCATTCGGCTAGAAGTAACCACTTGACCAATTGTGTTTGTTTATTAGATACAAAACAATGAAGATATCCTTCCAAAAATTTGTACTCTATATTAGTTTGACCATTGGATTGAGGATGATAACATGAGCTATGAGCTAGTTGAGTACCCAAATAAGAAAATAATTTCGTCCAAAAATTTCCAGTAAAATTGGGATCTCTGTCGCTTACAATAATATTTGGGTTTCCATGTGGCTTTTGAATTGTTTCCATAAATGCAGTAGCAACTGTACTTTATTTAAATGGATAAGGTAATGCAAAAAAGGGAGCATACTTGGTAAGTCTATCAACTATCGCCATGGTGACATTATTTCCTTTGGACTTAGGTAAACCTGTGATAAAACCCATTGAAATCTCCTCCCAATGTTAACTTGGATGGATAAAATTTCGAGAAGACCCGGGGTCATAATTATCTCAAATTTATTTTTCTGGAAACCCAAGCATTCCGCCACCAAATTTTGAATATAAAATTTAAGTCCATCCCAAAAAAATTCTTTCTTCACCCTGTGCTAAGTTTTTAAAAATCCTGAGTGTCCTCCTAAAGGAGAAGAGTGCAACTCAAAAAGAATATTTTTTTTTTAGTTGGGAATGCTTAAAAAGATATAAGTGATATTTTTACCATAAGGAATCATTTTTCCAACTAAATGTATAAGATGTACTAGGACCTTGCTGCAACTTTTGAATGAGTATCCACACTTCTTTGTCCTTCTTCCATTCATCATGTGCTTTGGTTATCCAATATTGTGGGATAATAGAAATGCCAGAAAGCAATGCTTCCACTTCTTCATCCTTTCTTGAGAGTGAATTTGCAACAACATTTAGCTTCCCTTCTTTGTAGATGATTTCAAATTCATAACCAAACATCTATGTGACCCATTTTTGCTGCTCTTCTGAAGATATTATTTTTTCCAAAAAGTGCTTAAGACTATCATGATAATTTTTTACCTTGAAGTGTCTTCCCATTAGGTAAGGTCGCCATAAATTTAGTGCATGTAGTATTGAAAACATTTCCTTCTCATAAATAGCTTTTTATAAATACTTTCCTTTGATTGAATGAAATTCAAAATCAATGGGTCTTTCTTCTTGCATTAAAACAACACCAATTCCATTTCCTAAGTCATCACATTCCAAAATAAAGGTTTTTGTGAAGTCATTCCATAATTCTTAAAAAACTTGTGATAATACCATGTTAACCCAAGAAATCCTTGCAACTGCTTTATGGTTGTGGGGACTTTCCATTCCTTAATGTATTTAATTTTTTTAGGGTCTACCTTAACACCCTCATGAGATACAATATGACCCAGATATTCCACCTCTTTTACTCCAAAGAAATATTTAGAGGTTTTTGCATATAATTGTTTCTCCTCCAATATTTTGAGAACCCTGTCAACATGCTGAACATGATCCTTTCAAGACCTATTGTAGATTAGTATATATGTTAAACATTCATGAAAAACACACACAAGTAAATGGAGATAAGCTTGAGTTATTTTACTCTTAACCATAGATGTGCATTTATATTACATTGATGTGACTCCTGGATTCCACATTCCAAGGTCACTTTGAATTCTTTTACCCATTTGCCTTCCACACCTACCCATAGAGGATTAGGTGTGAAACATTCCCCCCTGAATCTAAAGTGGTATGTGTGAGTCCAAGAAGATATTTGTAATACAAATATACAAATTATGCATGGAAGCAATTAGGCTGAGTGAGCTCTCTAAAACGTTGGCACAAAGAGGTGCTTTAAGGATGACCACCAACAGTGGAACTCTTAGTGCAGTTCCTGGAACTCTTCCAAATATGGCAAGAGGATGAGGTATTCTACTAGAGGAAGTGCTCCTCATTTTGAAGAGTTAGAATATCAACCTTGCATAGATGGTTTAAGGCCGACCACCAACCAAATTCATGCTCATGGGCATCCATGTCTTTGGCTATAGCTCTGAATTTGGAATGGCAGGTTGTTGCTTAAGCTCTCTTGAACTTCTATGTCTTTGGCTACAACTCTAAATCTGGAATGAGAGATTGTGGCTCAGGCTTGCTTTATGTGGCTTCAAAGCTTATAGATGACCACCATTTTACCCCCTGTCAAGTACAAGGTGAGATAATGGTAAAAACTCAACTACAAGATTGTTCAATATTCTAGAAAAAGTAATGACATATGAATTAAACAGCTTCTTGGTTGTTGACACCCATTTCTAAGAAGTGATCCATCCAAGATGAATCTTTTTTCTTGCAAGAGGCTTGTTTCTGGAGCATCTGTGTGAAGAGTGGTTGTGCTGACCATAGTGCTTGCATGGGTGAAGGTCAAAACAATGATCTTTCATATGGCCAAAGCGATCACAGTGTTGGAATTTTACAATATGTTGTTGCTGTTGTGGAGGAGAAGAAGAATCTAGAATAGCTCTAGGTGAGCTATCATGAAGAAATTGAGCACTATGAAATTTTATGGGCTTGGAGTAGTCCGGAATATGAAAGCTCTTCATAAGGTATGATGATGGGCTTGGGAAGTACATGTTGCATTTATGCACATCTTCTCCTGAAATGGGTACTGCCTCTGCAATTTCTTGTTGATGATGTGAGTTTATCTCAATGTTCTGAACAAAAAAATGTTTAGAATGAAAACTCTTATGTTTTAATTTTTCTTGTTGCAGATGAGATTCTAGTTGTAGAGACTTGATATTTTTGTGTGCATCTTGTACAAATATTTGAATATTGAAAAGATTGGCCTTGTTGATTTTTACTATGTCTTCAATAGTAGATTGTATCAAAGTTCTTAGGAACTCTCATACATCATAAATTTGAGTCATTTTTAGTGAATCAACCTCAACAAATAGTAAAAAAATGAGAAAATTAATGCCAAACTCCAAAATCCAGTAAAATACAATCAATAGAAGAATGCATGCATATATATACAAAAAAACTCACATGCATTTCCATGCAACAAAATATAATCAACACACAACTCCTCACACAAGTATGTTCACTCCCTATTGCATCATGTTTCAACATAACTCTGAATTAATTGGCAGTCATCAATGCTCCCTTAATCGAATCACTTATGCTCAAAGAGAATATGACAGTGAGTTGTTGAAGCTTTTGGAAGATGAATGCAGCCCCCAATTGCCTATACTCAGTGTGGCTCTTTTCCAATGATGGATTGACTTCACTTCTGAAGGGAATTCAGACTTTCAAACAAAAAACAAAATACAACAATTTTGGTTGTCTCTGCAAGTATAAAAACATTTCTAGCAACATTTATATGCCTAAAATTTAACTCACTCTATAATAGGAACAAGGCTCTACCAAATCGAGGAGTTGATACCAAATTCCGTATATAGTGGAAATGGAGGAATAGCTTTAGATTTCTCCTTAGAATTATTGTAGAGTCAATATCTCCTCCTGAGATCCAGTCCTCCATCCCCGTGTTGCTATTGTGATAACCCAAAGCAAGGAAAATAGTTTATGCACAATGTTAATCTCTAGCATATACAACGTTTGTCTCCAATAGAGCATAAATGCTTCACTACACATTACAAGTTCCAACCAACGCTCACTGCATCCAATGCATTTTAAAGTAGAGATTTGAAAATATTTTAGCCAACCTTGCACGGTCATACCAAGAGCTTCAATAGACATTTTCCTTTTGGTCGGACCAGAAGCTACAAACGGAGAATTAATCATCTCAAGCAAACCTTGAATCTGATAGACGAACACAATGATTAGATTGCATAAGATCTTCGTCAAGATATGAGCAAGCTTCCTTTTGACTCTTTTGTCGCAGAGATATCTCTTGCAAAAGCATCATGCCAAGTAGCAATCAAAGAGCTAAATATTTGGATGACCCCACAAAAGGTTTCAACTAACATAAATGTCTTCCCTTCATCATCTCAAATGGTACCATAGCCATTAGGTGTAGCACTGATTATTTGGCCGTGGAAATATCTATTTTTGTTGTGTGTGGATCCATTGATAGGAGCTATTTCTACTGGAAATGTAGTGGTTTAAAAGCCATCTAATTAGGCCCCTGCAACGTGTTCTTTTCTTGCGAGTCCTATACCACAATATCTATATAATTCTGCAATTCGTGTTGTTGAAGGTAGTGTTGCAGAGACAACAAGTCTGTTGGAACAAAAATGGGAAGAGTGGAGAAGCCGCAATGAACTTTCATGCGGGCATTGCTCTACATCGACGTCTTGATTGTCTTGGGCTACGTTTGAGGTATTTCTTTGGGAGGCCAACCGATAGTGGTATGGATCAATGCATACTGGGAGAGACAACTTTATAATGGATTGTATGGTGGAGAGAAGTATTACAACAACGTATGATCAAATTTTATATCACAGGTGTAGTCAGCGTGAATTTCAGACAACAACATGGAAGAATGGGTAGCAATGTTATCTCCTAGAGTGTGAGGGTCGAGGAGCTTTATGGAGGCTGAGGAGAGGCCATGGTGGGAGGAGCATTAGAGCATGAGAGTTAACCCAAGGATGAACGTAGAGTATATGGGAAGAGGTGGAGTTTATGCACAACATAATGGAGCACACACTCACAGCGTGGGAGGTGATCAGTGTGAGGAGAGGGCTAAGGAAATAGATGGATATTAATGCCTATGGGCGAAGTAATGAAACATTTTTCCAGATGAAAGAAACAGTCTTCCAGGCGAGAAAATATCACAGCGCACTAACGAGCATCAGGTATGTCTAGTCAGAAGGGAAAGTTTTCTAGATACTTTGTTGGATTTGGTAGCCTTGACTGTTATTCTCAAACTTAGTGAGACAATGTAGAGAATACAACTAAAAATTAGCTTATTGGAGCAGGGCCAGCAATCGCCCACTCTGATACCATGTTAAACATTCATGCAGAACACACACAAGGAAATAAAGATAAGAATGAATTATTTTACTATTAACCATAGATATGCATTTATATAACATTGATGTGACTCTTGGATTCTACATTCCAAGGTCACTTGGACTCCTTTTTCCCATTCACCTTCCACACCTATCTGTAGAGGATTAGGTGTCCAACATTCCCCCCATAATCCGAAGGGTTATGTTTATCTAAATGTTCTGAAAAAAAATAGGTTCAGAATGAAAACTCTTTTGTTTTAATTCTTCTTGCTGGAGCTAAGAATCTTGTTGCAGAAACTCGATCATTTCATGTGGATCTTGTAGACATATTTGAATATTAACAAGATTGGCCTTGCTGATTTTTACTATGTCTTCAGAAGTAGATTGTATAAAAAATTTTAGGAACCCTAATACATCATAAATTTGAGTCATTTTCAATGAATCAACGTCAAAAGATAGTAAAACAATGGGAAACTTAATTTGAAGCTCCAAAATCCAATATAATACAACCAATAGCAGGGAGCATAAATACATGTACAAAAAAATCACATTATTTCCATGCAAAAAAATAGAATCAACACAAATCCTCCACAAGTACATTCACTACCTATTGCGTCATGTTTAGGTAGAACTCTGCATTAATTGGAAGCCACCAGTGCTCCCTTAATCGAATCACTTGTGCTCAAAAAGAATATTACAATGAGTTGTTGAAGTTGTTGGACGATGAACACAACCCCCAAGTGCCTATACTAAGTGTTCCTCTTTTCCAATGATGGATTGGCTTCACTTCTGATGGGAATTTAGACTTCCAAACCACAAAAATACCACAATAATTTTAGTTGTCTCTGAAAGTACAAAAACATTGTATAGAAACCATAATATCAATAGAATTTAACTCACTCTATAATGGGAACAAGGCTCTACCAAGTGGAGGATTTGATACCAAATGTCATATACAGTGGAAATGGAGGAATATCTTTAGATTTATCCTTACACTTGTTGTAGAGTCGGTCTCTTCTCCCGAGCTCTAGTCCTCCGTCCTTCTGTTGCTATTGTGATAACCCAAATTGAGGAAAATAGTATATGCACAACATTAATCTCTAACATATACAATTTTTGCCTCCAATAGAGAGTAAATGATTCACTAGACATTACAAGTTCCAACCAATGCTTGTGTCATCAAATGTATTTTAACGCAAAGCTTTGACCATATTTTAGCCAACCTTTCACGGGCATACCAAGAGATTCGGGAGATGCTTTCCTTTTGGTCGAACCAGAAGCTATGAATGGAGAATTGATGAGCTCAAACAAACCTTGAAGTTGATAGATGAACACAATGCTTAGATTGTAAAAGCTCTCCACCAAGAGATGAGCAAGCCTCCCTTCGAATATTTTGTCGCAGATATATCTCTTGCAAAAGAATCGTGCCAAGAAGCGATCAAAGAGCTAAAGAGCTGGATGACCCCACAAAAGGTTTCAACTAACATAATTGTCTTCCCTTCATCAGCTGAAATTGTGCCAGAGCCATTGGGTGCAGCATTGATTATTTCTCCCTGGAACTATCCTTCTTTTGTGTGTATGGATCTAGTGATAGGAACTATTGGTTTTGGAAATGTAGTGGTTTTAAGGCCATATAATTTCTCCCCTACAACACCTTCTTTGCTTGCGAGTTGTATACCACAATACCTAGATAATTATACAATTTGTCTTGTTGAAGGCAATGTTGCGGAGACAAGAAGTCTGTTGGAAAAAAATGGGAAGAGTGGAGGAGTAGCAATGGACTTTCCCAAGGGAGTTTCTCTGTGCCGACATATTGACTTTCTTTGGCTATGTTTGAGGGGTATCTCCGGGAGGCCAACCGACACTAATATGGATCGCTGCACAGTGAGAGAGACAGTGTTATAATGGACCATATGGTGGAGAGAAGTATTACAACAAGGTATGATCGATTTTATATCACAAGTGTGGACAACATGAATGTTGTACAATGACGTGGAAGAATGGTCAACAACGTTATTTCCCAGAGTTTGAGGGTTGGGGAGTTTTATGGAGGCAAAGGAGAGGCCATGGTGGGAGGAGAATTAGAGCATAGTTAACCCAAGGACAAACATAGAGCATACAGGAAGAGGTGGATTGTATGCCCAGCATAATGGGGCACCCACTAACACTGTGGGAGCTGATCAGTGTAAGGAGTGGAATGAGAAAAGAGATGTAGAGTACTGCCTATGGGTGGAGTAATGAAACATTTTTCCAGATGAAAGAAACAATCTGCCAGGAGAGCAAATATCGCAATGAACTAAGGAGCATCAGGTATGCCAAGTTAGAAGGGAACATTTTCTACATACTTCGTTGGATTTGGTGGACTCAACTAGTATATTATCAAACTTAGCAAGACAGCGCAGAGAATACAACTAAAATTTAGCTTGTTGGACCAGGGCTAGGAATCGCGCGCTCTAATACCATGTTAAACATTCATGCAGAACACACACAAGAAAATGAATATAAGCATGAGTTATTTTACTATTAGCCATAGATGTGAATTTATATAACATTGATGTGACTCTTGGATTCCACATTCCAAGGTCACTTGGACTCCTTTTGTCCATTCACCTTCCACACCTACCTACAGAGGATTAGGTGTCCAACATTCCCCCCATTATCTGAAGGGATATGTGTGAGTCCGAGAAGAGAGCTGTAATAAAAATCTCCAAAGTATACATGGTATAGTTAGGCTAAGTGAGCTCTCTAAAATGTTGGCATAAAGTTGTGGTTTAAGGATGACCACCAACACTAGAACTCTTAGTGCAGTTCCTGGAACTCTTCCAAATATGGCAAGAAGCTGAGGTCTTCTACTAAAGGAAGTGATCCTCATTTTCAAGAGGGATAATATCAACCTGGCATAGATGGTTTAAGGTTGACCACCAACCAAAGGTATGTTCATGGGCATCTGTGCCTTTGGCTACAACTCTGAATCTAGAATGATAGGATGTGGCTTAGACTCACTTGAACTTCTATGTCTCTGGCTACAACTCTGAATCTGGAAAGAGAGATTGTGGCTCAGCCTCTCTTGATGTGGTTTTGAAGCTTGTACATGACGTCCATTTCCCCCCCTATCAAGTACAAGGTGAGATGATGGGGAAAAATCAACTTCAAGATTGTTCAACATTCTAGAACAATTTCTGACATATGACTTAAAAATCTTCATGCTTGTTGATGCCAACTGCCAAGAAGTGATCAATCCAAGTTGAATCTTTATTCTTGCAACAAGCTTGTTTCTGAAGCATCTATGTGAATAACGGGTGTGTCAACCACAATGCTTGCATGCGTGAAGATCGAAACAATCATATTTCATATGTCCAACGCGATCATAGTGTTGGAAATTTACAATATGGTTTTGCTGCTATGGAGGAGGTGCAGAATCTAGAACAGATGTAGGTGAGATATCATGAAGAAATCTGACACTCAGAAATTTGATGGGATTGGAGTAGTCTGGAATATGAAATGACAATTCCTTGTCATATCCAAGAACTATTATGTACTTGTTGTTGACAAGCTCTTCCCAAGTTCTGATGACGGGCTTGGGAAGTGCATGTTGCATTCTTGCATCTTTCTGCACATCTGCTCCTGAAATGGGTACTGCCTCTACAATTTCTTGTTACTGATGTGAGTTTATCTCAATGTTCTGAAGAAAAACAGGTTCAAAATGACAACTCTTCAGTTTTAATTCTTCTTGTTGGAGCTAAGATACTAGTTGCAGAAATTCGATCATTTCGTATGCATCTTGTAGACATATTTAAATATTAACATGATTGGCCTTGTTGATTTTTACTATGTCTTAAATAGTGGATTGTATAAAAGTTCTTAGGAACTCTAATACATCCTAAATTTGAGTCATTTTCAGTGAATCAACCTCAAAAAATAGTAAAACAATGAGGAACTTAATGCCAAACTTCAAAATCCAATATAATAAAATCAATAGCAGAGAGCATGCATATATGTAGAAAACAAATCACATGCATTTCCATGCAACATAATAGAATCAACACACAACTCCTCACACAAGTATATTCACTCCCTATTGCATCATGTTTCAGTAGAACTCTACATTAGTTGGAAGCCACCAACACTCCCTTAATCGAATAACTTGTGCTCAAAGAGAATATGAGAGTGTTTTTTTGAAGTTTCTGGACAATGAATGCAACCCCCAAGTGATTATACTCAGTGTGACTCTTTTCGAATGATGGATTGGCTTCACTTCTGATGGGAATTCAAACTTCCAAACCACAAAAAAACTACAATAATTTTGGTTGTCTCTGTAAGTATAACAACATTGTATAGCAACAATAATATGCCTATAATTTAACTCACTCTATAATGGGAACAAGGCTCTACCAAATGGAGGAGTCGATACCAAATTCCGTATATAGTGGAAATGGAGGAATAGCTTTAGATTTCTCCTCACTTATTATAGAGTCGGTCTCTACTCCTTAGCTCCAGTCCTCCGTCCCTATGTTGCTATTGTGATAACCCAAATGAAGGAAAATAGTTTATGCACAACATTAATCTGTAGTATATACAACGTTTGTCTCCAATAGAGCGTAAATTCTTCACTGCACAGTACAAGTTCCAACCAATGCTCGCGGCATCCAATACATTTTAATGCAGAGCTTTGACCATATTTTATCCAACCATGCACGTGCATACTGAGAGCTTCAGGAGACATTCTCCTTCTGGTCAGACCAGAAGCTACGAATGGAGAATTGATCAGCTCAAGCAAACCTTGAAGTTGATAGACGAACATAATGCTTAGATTGTAGAAGCTCTCCATCAAGATATTAACAAGCCTCCTTTCAAATATTTTTTCCCAGAGATATATCTTGCAAAATAATTGTGCCAAGTAGCAATCAAAGAGCTAAAGAGTTGGATGACCCCACAAAAGTTTTCAACTAACATAACTATCTTCCCTTCATCAACTGAAATTGTGCCAGAACCATTGGGTTTAGCACTGATTATTTCTCCCTAGAACTATCCATTTTTTTGTGTATGGATCCAGTGATAGGAGTTATTTCTATTGGAAATGTAGTGGTTTGAAAGCCATCAAAAGTGTCCCCTGAAACATTTTCTTTTCTTGCAAGTCTTATACCACACTATGTAGATAATTCTGCAATTTATGTTTTTGAAGGCAAGTTGCGGAGGCAATAAGTCTATTGGAACAAAAATGGGAGAGTGGAGGAGCTACAACATACTTTCTTGCGGGCGTTTCTCTACGCCAGTGTCTTGACTGTCTTGAGCTACGCTGGCAGGATCGCTCCAGGAGACCAACCATTGTTGGTATGGCTCGCTGCATAGTGGAAGAGACAACGTTATAATAGAGTGTATGGTGGAGATAAGTATTACAACAACATATGATAGATTTTATATCACAGGTGTGAGCAGCGTGAATGTTGGAAAATTACATGGAAGAATGGGTAGCAGCATTATTTCCCAGAGTGGGAGGGCCAGGGATTTTTATGGAGGCCGAGGAGAGGCCATTGTGGGAGGAGCATTAGAGTGCCAGAGTTAACCCAAGGACGAACATAGAGCATATGGGAAGAGGTGGAGCGTATGAACAACATAATGGAGCACACACTGACACTGTGGGAGGTGATCATTGTAAGGATAGGGTTGAGGAAATAGATTGAGAGTAACGCCTATGGGCAGAGTAATGAAACAATCTGCCAAATGAAAGAAACAGTCTTCCAGGTGAGAAAATATCACAGTGCACTAAGGAGAATCAGGTATGTCAGGTCAGAAGGGAAAATTCTAGTATATTCTCTAACTTAGCGAGACAACACAGAGAATACAACTAAAATTTAGCTTAATGGAGCACGGCCAACAATTGCCCGCTCGGATACCATGTTAAGCATTCATGCATAACACACACAAGTAAATGAAGATAAGTGTAATTTATTTTACTATTAACCATAGATGTGCATTTATATTACATTGTTGTCACTCTTGGATTCCACATTCCAAGACTCATTTTTTCCATTTTCCTTCCACACCTACACATAGAGGATTAGGTGTCCAACAATATCATCAAAAAATACTAACAAAATTTTTGTAAGGAAGGGTTTGAAAATGGAATTCATCAACCCTTCAAATGTAGAAGGTGCACTGGTCAGGTCAAAAGACATGACTAAAAATTCCTAATGACCCTCATGAGTTCCAAATGTTGTTTTCTGAATATATTCAGTCTTCATTCTAATTTGATGATATCCTGAACGAAGATCCAACTTGCTAAAATAAATCACTCCATGTAATTCATCCAATAATTCATCAATCACAAGAATGGGAAATGTATCTTTAATATTTATCTTATTGAGCTCCCTATAATTCGGGCACATGTGCCATGATCCATCCTTCTTGTGCACTAATACTACTGGAGCAGAGAAATAACTTTGACTAGATTGAATTATACCAGCCTCTAACATTTCTGCAATCATATGAATATTCAAGAGAGAAGTGTTCCACATTCTTCCTTGCAACGAACTACATTCGTTCTGATTCGCTTTGCTGTGTAAACTACCATGGGTTATGAAATATATCAACACTCCACTACATACTTTGAATCTATGTGGTGAGTGTAAAGGACTTCATATCTGATGAATGGAACCGCAATATGTCGAATATTCTATTTTCCACAATTGAAAAATAATTTGTAGTAGGTGATGAGACATGATAGGGAGAGAGGATGAGATGAGGTATTTCTCTATAAAGGAATCTCCAGTGATGAGAGAGAACAAAGCATTTGATGGAATCTATAATGGTTAGCTTAGAGAGGATGAGGGAAAGGAAATCATCCAGTAGTGTAGACAATCTATCGAGTGCCATTTCCATCACTATAAAAAAAATGGGCCAAATATTTCTCTTCACTCTCATGGATGCAATATAGAGCAATTGGATTGAACCAGTCCTGCCGTGAAAAATATGAGCAACAAATTGAATTGAAAATGGTAAGAAATGAAACAAATATTTATATGCCTTCCAAATATCTCAATAGGTTACTAGGTTTAGATTTGGCATCTCACTCGAATAAGAAACCATTAATGTTTATTATTCTATGATATATTTTAATTTCCTTGTGAGAGGATTTAGTGCCCTACATAATGGGATGTTATTTAGTTTACAATATCTCAAATCCCATGGGGAGATACTTTTGGCCCTTGTGATAAGGCTCAAGGAATAAGCTCCCCCATCATCATTAAAAAATAAAGGCAATGCCAGTTTTTTGGCAATTTTAAAGGAATGAGGGGCTATCAATGTGATAATGCTTAAGCAGTAAGCTCCCCATGATGGTTAAGAATTCTAGGCAATGCGGGTTTTTGGGAAATTTTAAAGGAATGAGGGGCTATCATTATTACCATGCATCTTGCCCTATTAGAATCAATTAATAAGGATGCTCAATTTATTCGTTTTTATTGAAAGGATTTTAATAATTATAAAAAAAGTAGTATAACTTATAGTAGAAATAGTCCATTTCACTTGAATCTGAGAGTAAAATTATGTGCAAGTTTGTGATTTTTTTGTTTAAAATATATTTTTGAATCCATGAATGCATTTAGCACCTTTAAGAATAAGTGTGACATTTAAATTCTATAGATTAAACAATTTAAACTCATTTTTTTTTTTAATTTCTACATAATATTGGTTAAAATTAACCAAAAAAATGTCTCTAGAAAAGTCCTTGAAAACGGCATTTCATTGGTACACCATTATAAAATATTTTACAAAAATAATATAAGACTTTAAATTAGTGTGGTCATCATATAATTACTTATTAAGTTAATTATTATTATTATTATTATTTAGTGCAGTCTAACTAATAAATAAAATGAGATTTTAAACCTTTTTTTACGAGTCAATATTCTCCAAATCTAATACATATTTCTAATAATAATAAATTTATGTTGTTCGATTATATTAGATATCATTTTCGATATTCAACTATGTTAAGTAATTCATTCATCTATGACGATTTCATGGAGAGGTAGTTGTAACTAACTAATTTCTCATGATTTTTGAATAGTCCACTTAGCATGATTGATAAATTAAGTATATTTATAAAAAAATATTTATATTTATAAAATTTAATAAATATAAATAATAAATATGGTAAATATTATTCTGATGTTGATGAGAACTTTTGGTAAATTGCGTTATGTTAGTTGATATATCCCTGAAGCCAAGTGTTCATGAGAAACTTCTCACATATCAATGAACACAACACATAGTTTTTTTTTTCTGAATAAGACTAATTCTATTAAGTAAAGATATATAGTACAATCAGAGCTTGCATAGAAGCGAAGCAAAACAGCAAGGGAGCCGGAAATGATAGACTATCAACCTCGGTCCCACAGAGCATCCACGGAAAAAACAGAAGATAACAAGAAGATCATACAATAGCGAGCTACACTAGGGAGTTGACCCAGAATGGGTGGAGTCTCCCAATTGATATTTTTTCCCTTTCTTCTTACTGATAGTGACCCAACCATTTTGAGCTGGTTGGACAGGAACCACTTGCAAATTATTCTGCGCAGAAGGGGGAGTCTCCTTGTCTGAATCTGAGGAAGAAGACTCATGAGAACGCTTCTGCGAAATCTGAGGAGTAGCAAGATCCACTGGGCGTGCTGGGGGCATGTCCTTCGGGGGGTCTAGATTCTCCCCTTCCACCTCTATATCCTCCTCATCTGAGCTAGAGGAATCTATGTCATCCATTGGAGGTATGTCACATCGTTTCCAGTTTTTGGATTTGGATTTGCGCGGGATATTCTTCTTTTTGTCGAGGAAATTCACACAAGTATTCTGGAGATGCCTCGTTTGATGGAAATGGTGACATCTGAAAGCAGTGTTCTCGCAGTCCAAGGTTTGCATCCAATAAAAGTCCCCAACTTTGAGGTTGATCTGATCAGGCAGCCCTTTACTGATGTCTATTTCTGCACATATTCTGCCAAAAGTATATATTCCTTTCTCCCCTCGAGAGGTGTCCATAGCCAAATGGCGGCCTAATGTATCTCCCATCCCTTGAAAGACAGTGAAATGCCAAATATGAGCAGGGAGATTTGGAAGACGAACCCAAATGGGAATTTTGGTTATGACAGCCGAGGAGGGGTCAAAATCAGGGAACCAGGGGGTGAGGAAGAGACCTGCTGATCCCCAAAACCAGGGGCCTTCCGTTAAGGCTTTCTTGTAATCCTCACTGAAGGCAAAGACTAAAATGAAGAAGCCTTTCGAGCATAGAAAGACCTTACTATTGTTGGTCCAGTTGGATTGGATCCATTGGTATAGATCGGCAGTACTAGGCCACAATCCATTAAACCGGAAAATGAGGGCTGACTCTGCAAACATCTGATATTGATCATCCAGAGATGGATGAGAGATTTCAATGGATGGAGTTTCCTTCATTTTTTCCACCAAGAAGGGCTTGGGAGCCTTAGCTGGTTGGGCAGTCTTCTTGGAGGGTTGACCATGAACCGCATCTTTATAGGAGAAAGGATGAGCCGAAGAGGTCTGCCCAGATGCTCCTCCTCGTAGACGTAAGGTAAGCATCACTAAAGCATCTCTTTCAATACTGTAATAAGACAAGGGAAGAGGGTTTTTGAGCTGTTTACCTTCATAAATCAGTCTCTGAAGAGCTGCTAGAATGCCCAACCTGAGCTCAAGCTCTCGCATGAGGTCATGCACCAGATCTGAAGCATGCAACCAAAGCAACAGTGTCTTGCCTGAAAGAGGAATGATCTGGATTTGAAAACCAGAGGGTGAGTGGTCAGAAGTCCTTAGCACCCTGCCTCTGTTTCGAGCCTGATCAATGCCTGATCCTTACATCGCTGCATCTGAGAGGCATTTTGCGTTGATTATTGCTGGAAAATGAGCTAGGCCCTTCTGGATCTGAGAAATTTCAACCTGCGGCGGCACCTTGACAGAGTTGTTCAACCTGCTCGTGAAGCTGAGCCTTGACAGGGTCGCAGCAGTGGGTGAGACTGCAAATGTTGTTCCTTCTTAGATACAGGACGTGGCGGCGTCATGCACTATCAGTTTGGCCGCCTGAGCTTTGGAGTCAAAATCTGGAGTGACCCGGTGACCCTCGTGCGAAAAGGTGCCGGCAGCTGCTTGGCGAGTAGAAGCCGAGAGTCTGCGATGTTGGAAGAGGATAGAAGAGTCGCATTGAGCTGCGGCTGTGAGAAACTTCAGATTTCCTGGAAAAGCCGCGGTGAATGAGGCGATGCCGAGTGCGCCTGGAGCTTCTGCAGGGTCGGTGTCGGCAGTCCAACAGTCAAAAACCCTAGCGCTCTTTCGATCCATTGCTTCCAAAATTATCTAAGAAAAAGATTGAATTACAAAAAGTAAAAAAAAAACTACAAAAAGTAAAAAAAACAAAAAAAAACAAAAAAAACCAACACAACACATAGTTTACTAGAAGTTTCCATCAACATTAATTTATTGACTATAAAAATATTCATCCTAAAAATTTGTTTTGTATTTATATGTTATTAAGTTAATATTTATTTTTATTATTGTATAGAATTATTTCAGTAATAATCACATTCAAATGAACTTTGTCGACCCGTTTGGAACCAACCAGTGTGCTTCATAATCATTTGACCAATATAAAATTAATACTGAATTAAAAAATAACCATCGTAGATCAATCTTAACTCAAGATATACAAAGGAATAAAATCTCTTTTCACTTTAAAAGAGATTTGCATCTCAAGAAATTTGATCCCTTTAGGGGCTTGGTTGATCTAGAGTTATGATGGATCTAGGTTGGTTTAATTATTAATTATAATTATAATTACAAAATGTTGTACCTTTACACGCTGCATGGTTTCAACCCCATGATTTTCTACAAATAATTATGTATCTAAATATAACATCAAACTTAGATGGATTTAGGCTAGTTTAAGAATTTTAAATTAAATATATATTTTTTAAGGTAACCTTACACACAACATCCCCTGCATATACATATATTACCCCCCCCCCCCCCCACACACACACATATAAATTTTTTAATGTAACGTTACCTAACAACATCTCCCTCATATACTAGGGTGTAGAGCACCTCTAGGAGAAATCAAGGATTTTTTAAGGGTAAATATTGTATTTCTTTCTAAATTGGAATATACATGGATATACAAAATACATTGGTATAGTAAATATGTTTGGTTAGTCCTGCACGAGGGAGACCTAATAATAGCCAAAAGTGTATTCTTTAAAGAGAGGCATAAGAAATATTGATTAACAAAAAAAACTCAATAGATGATATATATACTAATAAATGGGATAAATTGGATAGGACAATGAATTAGATAGTCACAATGAAAAATAAACAAGAGCATAAAAGTACTAATCTAAGTCACCATAGTTGGTAGTGGAAGATTTAATAGTGTCTTCAATGTTTCGAGGAGTGCTCCCTCTTAGGGAGGAATGACAAGATGTTGGTAAATGAAGCCCAAGAACTAATCAATGTCCCTCAAGTGAAAGTGAAGGTGCTCCATAGAGTGGAAGATATCAGACCACTCCTTGAAGTGGTCCATTAAAATTCTAACATGAAGAATCTTCAAACGCTAATAAAGGTCGATTGGGTACATGTACTAGTTAAGGCGCTCTCTTATATGGACAACATCTAGAACCTAGTCATCCAAATCAACAGAAACTTCCATATTCAAGAGTTGTTGTTGCTTGGAATCCCCTTTTTGTGTCATATAAGCTAACTCCTCCTATATTGAATGTGAGGTTAGATTAAGAACTTAGAAATTGATTCCTAAAGCCTATAGCGCACATGTGTGTGCCACAAAGAGGCTCTTTCTTGATAATAGGCTACCCCTCATTGAATGCATGCTCATTTATGGGGCATATCACAAGGTTATACAAGGATAAATAAGCTAACAATCAAGAATATAATTGGATAAGTGATGGAATCATTGGGATATGCCACATAAGGTGATGAGGGAACCTAATAGTAGAGAATAAGATGAAACCAAAATTTAGAGACAAGGAAGGTAGTCCAATTTTAATGGAGAAGTAGCAAGAGCATGAGAGTGGGTGAGGGAAAATGTTTAACCTACTAAAGAAGCTTGCAAAAGGAGACAACAACTAGAAAGAAATGGGTTGATAGAAGAATACAAAGCTTTCAGGAGAACATAGGGAGGAGTGCAAAGATTCAAGAGCAAACTGGGAGGAATACAAAGGGTGATAGAAAAAATGCAAGCTAAAGAGGTGAGTGTATGTAATATAATACTATAAGAAGAAATCAAATGAAGAGAAGAATGCATAAATTATATTGTTAAATTGAAAACCACTATAGGGTTTTAGTGCCACAAGGCATAGTTTCCAATATGCAGTATAATCTTGTATATCGAGCCATAGTGTTCTCACGTGCATCTACACATACTAATTTATGAAAGGGAAACATAAAATCCAGACCAATAATCCAGGAAACCAAATGGAAATTTCCACTCTAGATGAGGAGGGAAACTAGGTTATTTCTAAACCCACAAAACATAACTCGAATTCGAGTGTCAGGGCCTAGCCTAAGCTCATACAAGTGGGTTGGAAAAATCCTCTAGTTCTTGCTAACAGATCCAACGTGGGAATTGCAAGTAAGGGGAAACGGTACCCCATAGCTTCAAATGAGAGAATTAGTTCTAGGAGGAGGAAAATGTATACAATTGTATTAAAAATAGTCACCACATAAGTGGGGATGTGATAGTCCTAGCATGATGGTGACATTTCAATGATGTTTTATTACATGGGATTCAGATCAAGGAACTTACATGCAACTTCCCTTAGGAAATATCACAAGAAGGTGTATGTCGTAAACGTTATTGTGGCCACATGCCACCACATACCCTAGCCACTAGAGTAGGTAAAAGTGTGGAAACCACACCCTCCTCCCCCACCCCCCCGTCACCACTCCCTCTACTTCTTGTAAAAAAAAGGATAATTAAAATAATAAATTTTTTTACCCATGCAGCGTAGACGAAATGACTCACATGCGGTTTATTCCCAATGAGGTCTGAGGTTCAAACTCCATGGGCAGGGGTTGATAATGGATGCCATTTCGGGGAAATTAAAAACTATCCCAAGAGGCATCCAAGCTCAATTAAGCTTTGCATAATCGTCGTGATAAGCATCGCATTGTGGGTTTTTCATTCTTCTTCCATCTAATAAGTAGGATGGCCCTCACCGAGGCTCAACATAGTCACTACTATATATATATATATATATATATAGATAATGTCACCTCAATTAAAATGTAACAACAAATAAAAATAATAAATGTGTCTCTTTCAATTCTTATATTGCAATTATGTCTTTATTAATAGAACTAAAAAACTCATAATATGCATATCACATTAAAATAAATTTAAATAAAAATGGTTAATATTGTTAACAACATTGACATATAATTAAAAATAACAATAATTTTTATAAATATAAAGATGTGAAATATATAAAATATAAATGATAGTTATAAATTATTATCCGTTTTAGTATAAAAATTTAAATAATGTTTTTTATTTAAATTATTATATTTCAAAACATTATATTTAAATTCAAACACATGTTAAAAATTAAGTTAAAAATATTATAAAACATGTTACAGAAATACAAACACCATATATATGTAATTATATGCATTATTAGGATTTAAATATAATTAAAAATAGTGAGTGTGTGTGTGTGTGAAATATATAAATATAAATAATATTATTAAGAAAAAATTATAAATCCATCTCAGGTTTGTATCTACCAAGGGCAGAGAGGAATCAAATATCTCTAAGTGCAAACTTTTTTGTAATTTTTTCAGAAAGAAAGAGGTTTGCATATAGAGAAATGTGATACATCTTTATGATGGTTGCTTCATGGATCCATAATTGAAGTGGCTCTATGTTGGTTAATATAAAATCAAAACACTTCATTACATGAGATATGTCGAGATAGTTACATGATTAGATCGAGCTAACACATACTATATATCAAGCAAAAAAAATATTAGACATATTTCCATGAAATACTATCTTTTCTAGGAGTAAATATTTATTGAATAGAGACATTAATTTAACAAAATAATTAATGTGTAGTTAAAAAACTTGCTTCACATTTCACATTTCAATACTTAATGTTTCTCTATAGAGAATATGTATATGGATTCTTATTGGATTTTTTTCCTCTTTCTTTTAAAGATATTTTCATAACTTATGGAATAGAAATATCCCGCCTTCAAGTAGTAATTAATTCAGCCATGTACCAAGATGTAATACATGAAATTTATTATATTCTATTAGCAGAAAAAAATTTAGAATATATTTATGCCGATAGGCGTAACCCCCTATCGAAAGGAGCATGTTTTGTGATTAGACTAATTAATTTTTTTGATCTGATGGTCAGGATTGGAAGATGCCGGTATATTCTGGTCATCGCCACTCAATCCATGAATGAAATCTACCCCACTAACTTCCTTGCATATCTAAATCATGTGTTTAAACCGTACTTAAATTAATTTTTTACAAATCTTGATTAAAAATTTACTGTTCCATTTGCTGACCGCCACCTATCAAGATTAACAACTAGAAGGAAACCAAAACATTAAATCTTCTCCAAGTGTTGAAATTGGGTATACACTTGGTGGTGAAGGCATCAGAACGGCCTCATGCCTCTCGTGAACGTTGAGGAGGGGGACGGGGTTGTAGCCACCAGGGACATCTGGATGAAGCGTTCTTACACCTGCCTGAATTGTTCTTACACCTGGAGATCGTGTCTGGGCGCCGATGCGTAGATATCTCGGCTCCGACGGAAGATTGTTATCTTCCTGCTGCGACCATTCGGAGGTTTCAGGAGGAGAGTTTAATGGAAATCATGGATTCTCGTTTGGAGGTGCATGGATTACCGAAGGAGCATGAAGCGAAGAAAGCTGTTATGGTGGCACTTTGGTGTATACAGGAGGATCCTGCCACAAGACCGGAGGCCAGTGCTATGAGCCGAATGCTAGAAGGCCACATGCAAATTCAAGAGCCACCCATGGCTGCTGAGTTCCGACCAGGATGAGAGGCACCCCGGGCTACATCGCGCCTAAATGGCTTATGGAAACGGCTGTGAGCAGCAAAAGCGATATTTATAGCTTGGGCATCGTGTTGCTGGAGATCGTGTTTGGGCGCCGGTGCGTAGATCTCTCGGCTCCGGCGGAAGATTGTTCGGGTTATCCTGCATGTTTTGCAATTCTGTTTTTATTTTTCTATGTTTTTGAATATATGTATATCAGTACAGTCAGGTCCTATGGTTATGGACCAGACCTTAAGATGGTGGTCAGTTCAACAAACAATATTCCCAAAAAGACTTTCTAAGAGGTAATGATTTTCCCCTCTACCTTTCAGCACGAGAGTATTAAACCAGATTTAAATATGATTATATTCAACGATCATGTATATGTTAAATGAATATTAATTATCTGCCCAAATCGACAGGTTAAATGAATATTTTTATTTGCTTCGTTCTGTGGATAGTTTTCTGCTGATCTTTGATAACAGATAGCTTTTGGCTAGATAGTTCTCTGATTTTCTTTTCTTTTCTCGTATATTTTTCTACACAGTTGTCTTTTGCTTTTGCGGGATACCTTCATGCATATGAATCTTGTCAACTCTCACTAAACATGTTGCAAATACATATGCTAGTTCCATATAAATTATGGATAAAAGCGTTATAAACATTTTTTTATTCAATAAAAAATTAGAATAAAGAAAAATTTTGAAATAAAATATTTATTTAAAAGTTCACATTTTATTTTAATTTATATTTTTATCCCTTTATTTCATATATTGAATAGTCATAATCATAATTATCAAATTTCAAGCTATTTAATATTATATGATTAAATTTATTAACAGATTGATTTCAATGTTTAAAGAAAAGAATGTATTTAGAAAAAAATCTATACAATCTCATAATTTCCAAGGCATTCATCATTTCAAATATAAAATTTAGAAACTACTAAAAGCAATATCATTATTTCTACAGCATACATTATCTCAATTAAAAAAATTAGTATCAAATCTATGAAATAACAAAATTTCTATTAACATTTTTATTGAGATGGTCACATTTTATTTTAATTAATACTATTATTCCACATATTAGTGACAATTATTGAAAATCTATATTTTTAATTAATAAAGAAAAGCTACTTGATATTAGCATATTTATAGTTACTATAAAAAAACTATAAATAAAGATGGACTTGGATGTTTTTACAAAATAATGCATTTTATGTGGCAAATTTGTCTTCTCATATAGTTGAATAAATAAAGAAATTAAATGAAAATTCCTTTGAAGGTTTCTTCTTTGACCTAATTTTTTTCCAGTTATTTTCATCATTCTCTATAGAGGTTTATTTTTTCCATTTGTTTTCTTCATTTTATAAGAAAATAGTTAAATAAAAATATATAGAAAAAAAATGTTTATCCAATTTTTTTAAAAAGTACATAAAGATAATTCCTAGAGAATAAGGAAAAATTATTCCTAAAACACCAAATTGTAATAAAAATCATAAGGAAAAATCGTTAAAAATATTATTTAAAAATTTGGAATTAAAATTCGATTTAAAATTTAATTAGATCTAAAGAAAAAACTTTACGAACCTTGTTAATTAAGAATCCAACCTAGTCTGCAAATGTTTTTCAGATGGTTTAGACTTTTGGGATTGAATATTTATCAATGGCTTTTGATTTTCATTTTGAAAAGAAATCTATACAATTAAAGTAACAAATTAAATCCTTATTTTTTAACAAGTTCATTTTTTAATTTAGTTTTTTTATTTTAATGTGATCTTCTATTTCATCATGAAAAGAATAATTTAAAAATAAGATAAAAGAAATAAATATATGTGCATTGAAAAATGTAAAAATATATATTTTTAGACAACTAAGAAAAAAGATTTCTGAAAATCAAAATTCAAAAATAATAATAATAATAATTTTGAAACAAAAAAATATTAATGGATAAAATTAAATATGTATTAATACATATAAATTATTTAAATATTTTATTTAAAAATCGAAATTAGAACTTAACTAGAGTTATAATTTAGAATGTAAATGGAATTAGTAAGATGAAAATTAGTCTAACTTTTTTTACCCTGAAAATCATTGAAATCTGTGTAAGATTTTAAGAAAATCAAGTCGATTTTGTAATTGTGTATCAAATTAAAAACATGTTTATAAAATATATTATTAAAATAGTTTTAATATGTCTATGTTTTATATTTATTTTGAAATTTTAATTAATTAAATATTAAAATAAATAATAAAAATATATTACTAAAATAATTTTGATTTACTATTATGGTTTTTCAATTTATTAATTTTAATATTCAAATAACTGTAATGTATTGAAATTTATTTTCAAATTTTATATTTATTTTTGAGATTGTAGTTTAATTAAATATAAAAAATGAAATAATCAAATTAATTATATAATAATTTTAATTTGTTAATATAATGTGTTTTTTAATTTATTTTCTTTACTCTCAATGATTCTAATAAATTTATTAGAGACACTTTAAAAAATGAAAATATAAATAAAAATCTCTATATAAATAATGATATAATATAAAAATAGTGAAAATTTTAAGTTATATTGTTTTTTTTCTAAAATACACTTAGATTTATTTAAATATTTATTTTCTTTTTTATTTTAAATATATAAAATTTTAAATTATTTAATTTCTGAGAAGAAAAAAATAAATTAATGACTTTTTATTTTTCATATATAATTTTTTACTTTTATAATAAAATTATATTTTATTTAAAAACTGTATATAATATGGAGAAAGTTCAATGAGTGATATCAAAAAAATTTAATCATTCCAACCATCATTAAATGTTGATTTCAAAAATAAAAAATATAGATAAGGAATCAATCTAATATCTAGATATTAGATATTGACTTGTACAAATTTCATGGATATTTGATTAGTAGCAACTATCGTTGGAATAAATAGAATAATGGCAATTTGATTTATAGAGGTTTTGTAAGTTTATCTATACTTTTCACAAACTTAGGAGTGCATTTTTTATTTTATTTTATTTTTTTAAGCTATAATCAACCTTATTTAATAATTAAAATTATTAATCATAATATTATTAAAAATTTACAAAGGCATATAATATATTTTGATATTATGATTAAAATTAATGTTATCCACTATTAACAAATATTAATATTAACGTCACTCTTAATATTAATTAATTGTTATTGATATTAGTATTAATTAATATTATCAATATTAATATTAAACTTAATAATAATAATACATTGACTATTATTATACTTTGTTATATATTTAGTACTCTAATAATAATTTGTATTAGTATTTCATAATAAATAATTAATATGTAGGAATATACTAATATTAATAAATAAATAAGTTTTATTATTAATATTAATTAATTTGAATAAGAATAAGAATATTATTTTTAATATTATTAATATTAAATCCTTGTGTTTATTAGTTCTTTTGGTTTATAATATAAATAATCGATCAATGTCATCTATGTTTAAATCAATTCCCTTGGGTTCACCAATTCTTTTGGTTTATAATTTGTTGGGTAATGGTTTTCCCTTGCGTTCACCAATTCCTTTGGTTTATCATATTAAACCCTTGAGTTTATTAGTTCTTTTGGTTTATAATATGAATAATCGATCAATGCCATCCATGATCAAATGTCACATTCTGACAAATATTGTCTCAATATGAAAATCACCCATGGCCAACCATGGTCATACTTGGCCCAACGTCGCATTGCGACAAAAATTGTCTCAATGTCTAAATCAATTCCCTTGGGTTCACCAATTCCTTTGGTTTATAATTTTTTGGGTAATGATTTTCCCTTGGGTTCACCACTTGCTTTGGTTTATAATATTAAACCCTTGGGTTTATTAGTTTTTTTGGTTTATAATATGAATAATCGATCAATGTCATCCATGATCAAATGTCACATTCCGACAAACATTGTATCAATATGAAAATCACCCATGGCCAACCATGGTCATACTTGGTCCAAAGTCGCATTGCGACAACAATTGTCTCAATGTTTAAATCAATTTCTGGGTTCACCAATTCCTTTGGTTTATAATTTGTTAGTAATGGTTTCCTTGGGTTTATTAGTTCTTTTGGTTTATAATATGAATAATCGATCAATGTCATCCACGATCAAATGTCACATTATGAAAAACATTGTCTCAATATGAATATCACCCATGGCCAACCATGGTCATAGTTGGTTGAACGTCGCATTGTGACAACAATGGTCTCAATATTTAAATCAATTCCCTTGGGTTCACCAATTCTTTTGGTTTATAATATTAAACCCTTGGGGTTATTAGTTCTTTTGGTTTATAATATGAATAATCGATCAATGTCATCCATGATCAAATGTTGCATTGTAAAAACAATTGTCTGAATGTTTAAATCAATTCCCTTGGGTTCACCAATTCCTTTTGGTTTATAATATTAAACCCTTTGGTTTATTAGTTCTTTTGGTTTATAATATGAATAATCGATCAATGACATCCATGTTCTATTGTCACATTCTGACAAATATTGTCTCAATTTGAAAATAACCCATGGCCAACCATGGTCATAGTTGGTCCAACGTCACATTGTGACAACAATTGTCTTAATGCTTAAATCAATTCCCTTGCATTCACCAATTCCTTTGGTTTTTAATATTAAACCCTTGGGTTTATTAGTTCTTTTGGTTTATAATATTAATAATAAATCAATGCCATCCATGATCAAATTGTCTGAATATGAAATCAGCCATGGCCAACCATGGCCATACTTGGTCCAACATCGCATTGTGACAACAATTGTCTCAATGTTTAAATGAATTCCCTTGGGTTCACCAATTCCTTTGGTTTATAATTTGTTGGGTAATGGTTTTTCCTTGGGTTCACCAATTCCTTTGGTTTATATTATTAAACCCTTGGGTTTATTAGTTATTTTGGTTTATAATATAAATAATCGTTCAATGTCATCCATGATCAAATGTCACATTCTCACAAACATTGTCTCAATATGAAAATCACCCATGGCCAACCATGGTCATAGTTGGTCGAGCGTCGCATTGTGACAACAATTGTCTCAATGTTTAAATCAATTCCCCTGGGTTCACCAATTCCTTTGGTTTATAATTTGTTGGGTAATGGTTTTCCCTGGGTTCACCAATTCCTTTGGTTTATAATATTAAACCCTTGTGTTTATTAGTTCTTTTGGTTTATAATATTAAACCCTTGGGTTTATGTCATCCACTTTTAAATCAATTCCTGGTTCAATCACCAATTCCTTCGTTTATAATTTGTTGGGTAATGGTTTTCCCTTGGGTTCACCAATTTTTTTGGTTTATAATATTAAACCCTTGGATTTATTAGTTCTTTTGGTTTATAATATGAATAATGACAACAATTGTCTCAATGTTTAAATGAATTCCCTTGGGTTCACCAATTCCTTTGGTTTATAATTTGTTCGGTAATGGTTTTACCTTGGGTTCACCGATTCCTTTGGTTTATAATATTAAACCCTTGGGTTTATTAGTTCTTTTGGTTTATAAGATAAATAATCGATCAATGACATCCATGATCAAATGTCACATTCTCACAAACATTGTCTCAATATGAAAATCACCCATGGCCAGCCATGGTCATAGTTGGTCGAACGTCGCATTCTGACAACAATTGTCTCAATGTTTAAATCAATTCCCTTGGGTTAACCAATTCCTTTGGTTTATAATATAAAACCTTGGTTTATTACTTATTTTGGTTTATAATATGAATAATCAATCAATGTCATCGATGATCAAATGTCACATTCTGACAAACATTGTCTCAATATGAAAATCACCCATGGCCAACCATGGTCATAGTTGGCCGAACGTCGCATTGTGACAACAATTGTCTCAATATTTAAATCAATTCCCTTGGGTTCACCAATTCCTTTGGTTTATAATTTGTTGGGTAATGGTTTTCCCGTGGGTTCACCAATTGTTTTGGTTTATAACATTAAACCCTTGGGTTTATCTCATCCATGATCAAATGTCACATTCTGACAAACATTGTCTCAATATGAATATCACCCATGGCCAACCATCGTCATAGTTGGTCGAACATCGCATTGTCAAAACAATTGTCTCAATGTTTAAATCAATTCCCTTGGGTTCACCAATTCCTTTGGTTTATAATTTGTTGGGTTATGGTTTTCCCTTGGGTTCACCAATTGTTTTGGTTTATAATATTAAACCCTTGGGTTTATGTCATCCATGATCAAATGTCACATTCTCACAAACATTGTCTCAATATGAATATCGCCCATGGCCAACCGTGGTCATAGTTGGTCGAACATCGCATTGTGAAAACAATTGCCTCAATTTTTAAATCAATTCCCTTGGGTTCACCAATTCCTTTGGTTTATAATTTGTTGGGTAATGGTTTTCCCTTGGGTTCACCAATTCTTTTGGTTTATAATATTAAACCCTTGGGTTTATGTCATCCACGATCAAATGTCACATTCTAACAAACATTGTCTCAATATGAATATCACCCATGGCCAACCATGGTCATAGTTGGTCGAACGTCACATTGTGACAACAATTGTCTCAATATTTAAATCAATTCCCTTGGTTTATTACTCTCTTGAGTTTAAAATACTAATTCTGAGGGTTTGTTAATTTCTTAGATTTTTTAGTTTAAAATATTAATTCTTAGGGTTTATTAATCTTTGTTGTTTATAATATTCATCCGTTAGGTTTATGATATTTATCCCTCGGGTTCGCTGATTCCTCTGCTTTATAACATTAAACCCTTGGGTCTATTAGTTGTTTTGGTTTATAATGTTAATAATCTCGTTGATTTATTAATATCTTATGTTTAAAATACTGATTCTTATGGATTATTAATTTATTAGGTTTTTTAGTTTAAAATATCAATTCTTACGGTTTATTAATCTCTTGTGTTATTAAACCCTTGGGTTTATTAGTTCTTTTGGTTTATAATATGAATAATGACAACAATTGTCTCAATGTTTAAATGAATTCCCTTGGGTTCACCAATTCCTTTGGTTTATAATATTAAACCCTTGGGTTTATTAGTTCTTTTGGTTTATAATATGAATAATCGATCAATGTCATCCATGATCAAATGTGAAATTATGACAAATATTGTCTCAATATGAAAATCACCCATGGCCAACCCTGGTCATAGTTGGTCCAATGTCGCATTGTGACAACAATTCTCTCAATGTTTAAATCAATTCCCTTGGGTTCACCAATTTCTTTTGGTTTATAATTTGTTGGGTGATGGTTGTCCCTTGGGTTCACCAATTCCTTTGTTTTATAATATTAAACCCTTGGGTTTATTAGTTCTTTTGGTTTATAATATGAATAATCGATCAATGTCATCCATGATCAAATGTCACATTCTGACAAATATTGTCTCAATATGAAAATCACCCATGGCCAACCATGGTCATAGTTGGTCTAACGTCGCATTGTGACAACAATTGTCTCAATGTTTAAATCAATTCCCTTGGGTTCACCAATTCCTTTGGTTTATAATTTGTTGGGTAATGGTTTTCCCTTCGGTTCACCAATTCTTTTGGTTTATAATATTAAACCCTTGGGTTTATGTCATCCATGATCAAATGTCACATTCTGACAAACATTGTCTCAATATGAATATCACCCATGGCCAACCATGGTCATAGTTGGTCGAACGTCGCATTGTGACAACAATTGTCTCAATATTTAAATCAATTCCCTTGGTTTATTACTCTCTTGAGTTTAAAATACTAATTCTTAGGGTTTGTTAATTTCTTATATTTTTCAGTTTAAAATATTAATTCTTAGGGTTTATTAATCTTTGTTGTTTATAATATTCATCCTATAGGTTTATGATATTTATCCCTTGGGTTCGCTGATTCCTCTGGTTTATAACATTAAATCCTTGGGTCTATTAGTTCTTTTGGTTTATAATGTTAATAATATCGTTGATTTATTAATATCTTAGGTTTAAAATACTGATTCTTATGGATTATTAATTTATTAGGTTTTTTAGTTTAAAATATCAATTCTTACGGTTTATTATTCTCTTGTGTTTTTAATATTGATCCCTTATGTTTATAATATTTATCCCTTGGGTTCACCAATTCTTATGGTTTATAATATTTAAACCTTTGGTTAATATTAATAATATTATAATATTACTAATAATCATTTTAAATAAATATTCAAATATTTATTAATAATGATTATTAGTAATATTATAATATTATTAATAAATATTCAAATATTTATTAATAATGTTTATTATTAATATTAAATATTATTAATATATATTATTAATAATATTATAATATTACTAATAATCATTATAAATAAATATTCAAATATTTATAAATAATGATTATTAGTAATATTATAATATTATTAATATATATTATTAATAATATAACTAACTATGATATAATATATTATATTAATGTATTATTAGTTCTTTTGGTTTATTAATAATATAACCATCTATGATATTAATATATAAATAAATATTAAATAATTATATGTTATTAATATTATTTTTATATTAATATATATTATATATATTTCAAGTTAATATAATAAAATTATTATATATAATATTTATTTATTGACATATAAATTAATGTGATGGGTAGTAGATATAGGCCTATCGGTGTATATCAACCACATTGGTAAATGTGGTTGTAAATCTATTTTATATACGCCTATTGGCGTATATCAACCACATTAGTTTTTACTAATGTGGTTGTGCTAGTTAATAAATTGATGAAAAATTTTAACTTGCATATACATCTTAATGTACTTTGGCTGCGTGGCGGTTAGAACAAGAAAACGATACAATATGCTACATACAATGTGTTATAAATAACGTTATGTAACTCAAGGTGATTGCTTCTCAAATAAGGAAATCACCAATACAGTGGCGCTTTCTAACATCAGTCAATTCATACCGAATATATAAAAAAAAAAAAACACTTTGCTAACGTTTCTTATAATTAATCGTTTCCGTCTCTAAGAATTACATGAATACATCCACTAAAATCTTTTTTATATTAAGATAATGTCCGTTATCATTTTTTTTTATTCATATTAAAATAATGTCCATTGCCATTTGTTTTTAATAATGTTATTGTTTGGCCTCCCATATTTTCATTTACATCTCTTAACCAGGACTGGAATGTGTAAGGATTCTGGTCACCACATATCTCCACAATGGTATGATATTGTCCACTTTGGGCCTAAGCCCTCATGGCTTTGCTTATGGGCTTTACCCCAAAAGGCCTCATACCAATGGAGATATTTGTCCATCCTTATATACCCATGATCCTCCCACTTCTAGTCAATGTGGGACTTTGGTCGTATACCCAACAATCCTCCCCTCGAACAAAGGACCATCGAGCCTCCCCTCAAACGATTATCCATCCGTCCACTCTCTACCAACCAGGATTCTCCACTCCAATGCGTTGGAAGCACACGCCTTACATGGAGCACCACCTGCATCGAGAGCTTGCTCTATCCCAGGTCAACTCCTCTTCACCGTGTTGGGACCAGGGCACGTCCATGAAGAATCCGGAGCATACCGCCTGTCTAACCGAGCTCATCCATGGATCCCATCGTGATATTATCGGGGCCCACCTCCTTCGTTCGGCATTCGAGGATTTATCCACTTCGCTAACTTCGGGGCATGGCTCTGATACCACTGCCGAGGCGACTGCTTCAGGCCATATAATGACTTCTTGAGCCTGCAGACAAATTTCTTATTGCAATGCTGAACAAACCCCTCCGGTTGTTCCATATAAATTTCCTCATCTATATCTCCATGTAGAAAAGCAGTCTTAACATCTAGTTGTTGTAACTCTAAATCAAACAAAGCAACTAAAGCTAACACAATTCGAATTGAAACTATTTTAACAACTGGTGAAAAAATCTCATGAAAGTCTATGCCTGCTTTCTGAGAAAACCCTTTTGCGACCAGCCTCGCTTTGTACCTGTCTTCCGTATCATTCACACCCCGTTTCACCTTGAAAACCCATTTGCATCCCACAGTTTTCCTGTCTTTCGGAAGCTCAACCAGATCCCATGTGCCGTTCTTACTCAAGGCCATCATTTCGTCCTTCATGGCTTCTTTCCACTTGTCACTTTTCGAACCTTCTATTGCTTCCTGATAGCACAGAGGTTCATCGTCATTAGCAGTAAATGCAACTGAAGTAACATAATCATCATACCTTCTCGGTGGCCGTTTGATTCTTGTCGACCTCCTTAAGGATGTTACTGGCGCTTCCTCGATTGGCTGACTACCATCTGTAGGAACTTCTTGCCGATCAGTATCTGAGACCTGTTCATGATCTAAACCTGAACCCTGTTCATGTTCTGATTCTGAAACCTGTTCATGACTAGTATCTAAACTATGGTCATCATGACTATCATTAGAAGTGCTGTCAAACTGAATGTGTTGAAAATCAAATACATCATCCTGTTTCAATTTACTATCTACATCTAACTGTACAAGAGAGGATTCATTAAACTTTACATCTCTGTTGATCATGATTTTGCGGGTAGTAGGATCCCACAATCCATATCCCTTTGTTCCAACACCATACCCAACAAAGATATACCTTTTAGACTTTGGATCTAACTTAGTTCGCTGATGTTTAGGCACTAGAGCATATGCATCACAACCAAACACTCTGAGTTTAGAATAATCACAAGGGTGTCCTTTCCATACCTCTTGCGGAATTTTGCAGTCTATCGCCGTCGATGGAGATGGGTTTATCACATAACAAGCTGTTGCCACTGCTTCCGTCCACAACTCCTTCTGCAACCCGGCGTTACTCAGCATACTCCTTGCTCTCTCTAGAAGAGTCCTGTTCATGCGTTCAGCAACTCCATTTTGCTGAGGAGTATAAACCGTGGTCTTATGTCTCTCGATCTCTGCATCCTTGCAATAGCTGTCAAACTCCTTGGAAGTAAACTCACCACCATTGTCAGTTCTTAAACACTTTATTGTTCTACCAGTGCTGTTTTCTACCAATGCTCTAAACTATTTGAAAACTGAAAAAACATCAGACTTCCTTTTCAACATGTAGACCCACACCTTCCTAGAAAAGTCATCAATGAACGACACAAAATATGACGAGCCACCATATGACGCTGTAGGGGCTAGACCCCAAACATCTGAATGAATATAATCAAGTATCCCTTTACTAGTATGTTTGCTTGTTTTAAATTTTTGTTTACTTTGTTTTCCAAACAAGCAATGCTTACAGAAATCTAACTTTCCAGACCTTAGATTAGGAAGTAACTTGCGATCAGCCAAAATCTTTAACCCTCTTTCGCTCATATGGCCCAACCTTTGATGCCATAGGCGAATGGAACTACTGTCATGTTCAGACACTGTAGACACATGATCTGACCCCGTTCTTCCTTCTAATTGAAATAGATTTCCTACTTTCTTAGCTTTCATTACTAGTAAAATACCTTTATAGATTTTCATAACTCCACCTTGAATTACAGTTTTATATCCATTCGTATCCAATGCTCCTAAAGAAATTAGATTTTTCCTTAAGTCTGGAACATGTCTCACATCTGTTAATATTCTAGTTGTGCCATCAAACATTTGCAGTTGTATACTTCCTATCCCAACAATATTGCAAGTAACATCATTACCCATGTACACGACGCCATCATCAACAGATCTATACGTCTTAAACCATTTTCTATGAATACACATGTGGTTTGATGCACCGGAATCTAACAACCAATGTTGATCATGATTTGACATATTAACAGACAACACTTCGTCGCTCATACCTGAACCAGATGCCGAACCTGTATCCGTCGCATTTGCCTCCTTCTTCTCTGTCGAAGAGTCTCCTTTCTTCTCTGTTTGCTGTCTCTTCCAGCAGTCTTTCTTCAAGTGCCCCGATTTGCCACAAAACCAGCACTTCACTTTGCTCTTCTTCCCTTTCAACTTTGAACGTGAATCGCTACGCTTACCAGAGCGTCTTTCTCTTGAACGACCTCTAGCCATCATTGCCTCTGATGTAGAGGTGTCAGCATTCGACTTCTTCCTCGTCTCCTCAGACAACATGGCTCCAACCACATCGTCAAACTCAAGGACAGCTTCCTTCATCCGCAAACTGTATAGCTGCCGCTTCAGAAGAATCCGAATTGTCAAGGATTTCGTCATCTAGAGCTTTTCAAGCTTTATCCACAAGCCTGCGGCGGTCTTCTCTGACACAATGTTGAACAGAACGTCATCTGCCAGACATAACCGAATTGCGCTCAGAGCTCTGTCATCCAACTCATCCCATTCATCCTCCGTCATGGAAGAAGGCCTTTTGCTCCTCCCCAACAACGCTTTCGCCACGCCTTGTTGTACCAAGAGATCATGCATTTTTACCTTCCAGATCTCGAAGTTGTTTTTGCCATTGAGCTTCTCAATTTCAAACCGGGCATTTTGAGTTTTCGCCATCTTGTATCAGCAAAAAAAAACACAGTAATCTCCAGAACCAATTTTCAAATAAAGAATGCCCTTTTATTTAAAAAATGCCTTTAAAAAAAAATTGCCCTTGCCTTCCTTTAAGTTCCTCTCACTGCCTTTAAAAAAAAACTTTCACCTTATAAAAAAAGGCCTTTCACCTTTCATGCCATGTGTGAATGGGAATTAATACAAATCGATTTATAACCACTTCAAAATACCATCTAAAAAAAAAATGGCAATTTAAAAAACATCGATTTACCATATAAGAAATGGCATATTCAAATCATTATTTAAATGCCACCCTTATAATATAATCGACTTTATACCATATGCAAATGGTAGTGGCATTTAAAAAAAAGTTGAATCGATTTATAAATGGCATTCAATATACCATAGCATCGACTTACCATAGGATCCATTTTGATTAAATTTAATATACCATTTTCGACTTACCATGTGGACCCATTTAATACCAATTGAAAATCGATTTATTGTTGAGATTTTCTGTTTTGGATAAAATAGGCAAAATCTCAGTAGGTGACAAAAATTAGAAATTAGTTCCTAGATTAGCTCCAGTTTGTTTGGGAGGGAGTTAATGCATCCTAAATTTGAGTTGATGGCTGTTAGATTCTCCTGCTATATAACAGGTATCCATACGTTTGTTTTGGAGTGTGTGTGGGTGTGTGAATTAGGTAATCCCCTGTTTATTAATAAAGAATTGCCGATGCCTGTTGTGTGGACGTAGCCCAGGAGGTTTGGGTGAACCACGGTAAAATCACTGTGTCTTCTTGTGCATGATTTATTTGCTGCGTATTTAATTGTTTTGCTGTGCTTGATCTTCAACAATTGGTATCGGAGCGGTGTTGGATTAAGTTGAATTGCTGGTGCGTTGAATTGCTTGGTGTTGCTGGAATGCTGGTGCGTGGAGTCCGTATGGGCGCCAATGCTGGCGATGCTCCGTAAGAAGCTGCCTGCTGGTGCGTAAGAAATATATACCTGGTGCGTAGCATGTTGGACTGCTGTCCAACCAGCGTAGAGGTTAAACAGCGCTGCGTGTGTAAAGGCTCAGTAAAACAGCGCTGGCCAAGCAACACTGCTGCGTAAAGATTGCTGATTGCTGGTGGAGGTCTGCGTAGAGATTATTTGTTCTGTGCGTGGACTGTTGAACAGAAGCCGTGGACATTGTTCCGCAGTGGTTTGATTGCTGAATGCTCTAACGATGAATCGTTGAAATGCTGACCAAAACCGCGTGCACAGCGCCGTGACAAACACATTCAGAAATCAATTCGTTTGAACGTTTGTCTTTTAATGGGTCGACAAACTATTTGAAATGGGTCGATGTTATGGTATAAGAAGTTTGATTCTTTCATGTTGAGTCAGAAATATGTTAGAAGTGAATATGATCATTGTGTGTATTTCAAGCAATTGAAAAATGGCATGTTCATTATCTTAGTGTTGTATGTTGACGATATGCTTTTAGCAAGCAAAAGCATTGATGAAATCAACAGGTTGAAGACTCAGATGGCAAGGCCATTCGATATGAAAGATCTAGGAGCAGCAAGACAGATTTTGGGCATGGAGATTTTCAGAGACAGGAGCAATGGTAAGCTATGGCTATCACAACAGAAGTATGTTGAGAAGATACTCTTGAGGTTTGGTATGAACAATGTGAAGCCTGTTTCAGTCCCTTTCGCTTCCCATTTCAAGATTTCTTCGGGTTTATGTCCTAATACAGATGAAGAAAAGGATTATATGTCTCAAATTCCATATGCTAATGTAGTAGGATGTTTGATGTATGCGATGGTTTGTACTCGACCAGATATTTCACATGAAGTTGGGGTTGTCAGCAGGTACATGGAAAATCCGGGTAAAGAACACTGGTCAGCAGTGAAATGGGTGCTTCGGTACTTGAGAGGCACAAGTAGTTATTTTATCACTTACAATAAGAGTAGTGAATTTGTTTGCGGATATGTTGATTCCGATTTTGCAGGTGATTTGGATAAGAGAAGGTCAACTTCAGGGTATGTCTTTACTCTTGCAGGTGGAGCTATCAGCTGGATGTCAAAGCTACAGAACATTGTTGCTTTATCCACAACTGAAGCAGAATACATTGCTGCTTCGCATGCTTGCAAAGAGGCGGTTTGGTTGAAAGGTTTGCTTGGTGAATTTGGTAGGTTGCAGGACAACATCAAGTTACTTTGTGATAGTCAAAGTGCAATACATTTGGCTAAGAATCCGGCCTATCATAGTAAATCAAAGCATATTCCAATTAAGTACCATTTTGTAAGACAGGTTATCACTGAAAGGGGAGTCTCTCTTGAAAAGGTGCATACAAAGGAAAACTGTGCAGCCATGTTCACGAAACCAGTTTTGTTGGAGAAGCTGCGTTGGTGTTTGGCTTCTCTTGGCTTGCAGAAGAGATAAAATAATAATAACAGGGCATCAGGCTAATTGTTGTCAAGGTGGAGATTGTTGAGATTTTATGTTTTGGATAAAATAGGCAAAATCTCAGTAGGTGACAAAAATTAGGAATTAGTTCCTAGATTAGCTCCAGTTTGTTTGGGAGGGAGTTAATGCATCCTAAATTTGAGTTGATGGCTGTTAGATTCTCCTGCTATATAACAGGTATCCATACGTTTGTTTTGGAGTGTGTGTGGGTGTGTGAATTATGTAATCCCCTGTTTATTAATAAAGAATTGCCGATGCCTGTTGTGTGGACGTAGCCCAGGAGGTTTGGGTGAACCACGGTAAAATCACTGTGTCTTATTGTGCATGATTTATTTGCTGCGTATTTAATTGTTTTGCTGTGCATGATCTCCAACAGAATGATGGTTTATATCATTTGTACGAGGCTCAATCTATTGTGCTAAAGTTTGTTTTTAATAATGTTATTGTTTGGTCTCCCATATATTCATTTACATCTCTTAACGAGGACTGGAATGATAGTTTATATCATTTGCACGAGGTTCACTCTATTGTGCTAAAGTTCCAAATGAGTAAGGCATACTTTTGACCCTTACATTACAGGATTCCATTCTATTCATTAAAACTTAGTTCCTTACCACATAACATAGATATCCAAAACCATAGCCAATTTCACCTTAATTAAATCATTGGGCTCGATCACGAACACATTACAACTATTATACATTAGCTACACATATAGCTCCATATCGCAAGATCGGGTGAAAAGACTATTCTTATGTTAATTTAATTGGGTCAATGGTACATTCATATACCCTGCCCCTTCTAGTTCGCATATCTGAATCGGATAAATGTTCATGTGCTTTAGTCCAGCTGTACACTTGTTGCGTAGTCTATCGACCACGTTGCACCCTTCACGAGGTATTCACATGACGTATGCCAGTGCTAAGAGTTTGAATAATTGTGATGAGACGTTTTGATCCAACAGTTGATACTGGGTTAGGGTTTTTCCCAAAACCTATCCTCCCAAATTCGAATACATTTCATTCCTCATTCTGGCTAGGCACCACTCTGCATGTTGTTAAGGCATGACAAGAAGATTTTGGATGCCTCATGTCGTTTTTTTTTTTAATGTTTAATAGTATGCAACTCCTCATTCCACCAAAATAATTGTTTGCGGTGTAGGGGTTTGTTCCAACATTACCAAGGTAATTTTCCTTTTTGAGTACCTTTACAATGACAATGCCAATCTAAGTTTATATGTGTTTCTTGTTTGAGCTTTTTCTCTTTTGGCACTAAATATCTAGACTATCTGTTCTCTATATTCTTGCGTTTGGAATTCTCATCGACTCAGCTCCATGATTCATAAGAAGGGTCGACGATTTCATTTACAGGTAAATCTATCCACATACCAGAATATATATGGGATTTTCATGGTGATTTCGTTTGCTTCTTTTGAAAACCTAACTCCTTTTGCTCACAAGACACAAACCAAAAAAAAAAACAAATTTTGGAGATTTTGATTCTCACACGACACTAAGTTTAGTGAATAAGTAATTCTCTCCTCTTTCCGTGCTCTTTTACGTTTCAATGTACAATAGGGCCATTCAATGCCTTATAATTTTTGGTTTTGTTCGAAGTTTTCCATATAAGTGAATGCAATGATTTCTTTCATCTTTCATGGCCTAACATTTTTATGGACTTTGGCATATGATATAAATCTTTAATTTTGTATATTTCTTATTGATATTTTGAATTTAAAAATATATCTACCAGTTTGGAGTTTTATCTTTGGTCTTAATTATTGGGCACTTTACTTTTTCTTGTACGAAATTTATCAAATATACTTGTAATTTTTTTTTAATAGTATGGTTTTTGATTATCATATACATCGCTTGGAGAAATTTCATCCTATCTCTCAGAGGAACTTGTAACGAGAGTTCATATAGTTCATTCCGCGATTTGGCTATATGTAAATTGGCGTACTTTGGGTTTATTTTGAAGTTTAATTTGTTAACCCTTTTTCTCCTTTGAAGGGAAAGACACAATATTGGATAGCCATGTGGCCTCCTTACAGGTAATGAGGGTTTTAACATGATTCCATTCCAATTTATTTGTCAATGGTTATTTTTTTGTTAACTCAGTACTCAGTAACTTATGACGACTTCCCTTGAGGTAAACCTATTGGAATGTGTGAGGTAATTGTCGAAGTTGTAATTAATTAAAATTTTTGGTTTTCAACACTTTGATTCCAACGTCCAATCTACAGGTTGGCTTCTTATTTCTCTTACCAATCTTTGATGGATATAATATCTGCAGGGTTTCTCACATTCACACAGGGTTATGAAAATCCTCCTTTAGGGTTTCTCTTATATTCTATTCCTTATTTCCACTTGAACCTAACAGGGTTCATTTTTTATGTTGCTTTAGAAGGATTTAAACAAGCTTCTCGACTTGGCAATTATTATAACAACTGAACTTAATTTGAACATATTAAGTATTATTTTGGTAGCCATGCTACTTTATCAATATATTTTAAGTTCCTTAGTTGAACTATAATGTTTGATGCTAGTTTTTCTCTGTTTTTTGGAGTATCAATAGTCTCATGAGATCATATACGAGATCATATAAGATGTCCTTAAGTTTGGAGATATCTTTCATCTAAATTGTCTCATGGTATAATTCAATCTTAATGAAGATTATTATTATTGTATTAATGTTGTATTTGTTTCTATACACCTAGAATGGTATAGATGTATGTACATATACATCGAATCAACTACTTTGTTATATTAGTGATATTTTTTTGTGTATATTTTTACTTGACCTAGATATGTATGTATTTATCTATTTACTCACAAGGAGATACTATTGTATTTGTTATAGCTCTTCTATGTAACTCTCTCTATTTCCAACTCAATCTCAATGAAGATTGTTATCCCTGTATTAATGTTGTATTTGTTTCTCTATAGTTAGAATGGTATAGATGTATGTATATATACATATAGTCAACTACTTTGTTATATTTTTGAATAAATTCTTTGCTTATATTTTTACTTGACCTATCTATGTATGGATTTCTCTATTTACTCACAAGGAGATATTATTGTCTTTGTTATAGCTCTTCCATGTAACTCTAGTTATTTCGAAATCAACTTGAACTATGTTAGTATTGAACTCAAGGGATATATATATATATATATATATATATATATATATATATATATATATATATCACATCACTTTAGTAATTTCAAGGGAGGGACCAATTATGTATAAAGAAGTTATTTCTAGTTTAATAATCACCACGAAATTATTAAACTCATTGGCTTTATTCAATCATACCGACTAATCAAACCAAAGAAGATAAATTCTTTTAAATTTTCATGTTATAATTAATATATTTCTATAACGTTTCTTTTTTTTTCATTCACCTTTGTAGATATACTTACAAAAGGAAAATGTTCTAAATTTAAAGGAACATACAATCTTGTGGCTTTGTAAACATACATGGTCTCTAGTAGTCATACTTGAAAATGATAAAGCATATCGTAGTATGAAATCCTAATTTGAATTTTATTAATTAACCTTAGAAAACTTCTTAATGAAATCCTGATTTCAACTTAATTAAATAACCTTAGAAAACATCTTTATAGGTCAATCTATTTTTATCTTTACATCCTTTTTCAATATAAGGTACATTTTTTCCTCTTCTAAAATTATAATTCATTAGAATGGTAATACAATTGACTACCATAACTCCATCGAATTTGGTAAATATTTCATACATTAATCAATATTTTCTTTCATGCATGCATATTTATACAATAACCAAAGAATAATAATGTAATTAGGTATAAAGTCCTATATGCAGATATTTACTCTATGTATAGACTCATCCCTTTGTGCACGTAATCCATTATTTCACTAGTGAGTATCAACCAAGCCAATAATTTGATTAGTTTTGGTAACAAATATATATTGGTCTTCTTAAGAGAAATTAGTCTGATAATGGGTCAAAAATTTTAAATGCATCCTTGGAGGGTAGTACTCTAGAGAAAAAACATCAACTAGAAGAGTTTCTACTGACATAGAGAGAAGTGTTTCAAGATCCTAAAGGGTTAGCACCAAAAAGGAATGTGGATCATGAGATATAACTATTTTTAGAAACTTCATTTCTGAATATTATGGTGTATGGAAAATCTATTCTAGAAGAAAATGAAGTGCATAACCATTCACAAGAATATCTATACTAGGGTGTGATTCGACCAAGTACCTCACCTTGTGGGTTACCCACTATAATTATACCAAAGAAGGATTGAAATTGGAAAATGTGCATCAATTACATATCATTAAAAAATATTGTGGTCAAGTGTTGATATTTCCTACCTTGATTGGCGATCTAATAGATTGATTGCATCACAAAAAATACTTCAACAACATGGATTTTAAATAATCATACCACTAGGTTCAAGTCAAAGAAAATGATGCCTCGAAGACCACCTTCAAAAGTAGAGAAGGATTATATGAATGATTTGTCATGCCATTTGGTTTATGAAATTCACTAGCTACATTTATGAGACTCAATGAATGATGTGCTCCACCCATATCTAGATTCAATTTTTATAATTTATTTTGATGATATGATAGTTTATAGTGATATCTTGGAGGATCACATCTCTTGATGTAGTTTCTATAGTCTTCGAAAATTATAGAAAAACTCAAGTAATGTGAATTTGTCTAACAATAATTGGTATATTTATTTCATGTGATTGATGGAGGAGATATTAAAATAGATTTTGTGAATATGGTAGGCATACATGAAGTGGCCACTTCCAACAAATGTGTTTTAAGTTAGGAGGAGTCCATACATGAAGTGGCCACTTCCTACAAATTCATTTCAATTTATGAGTTCTATTGGGGTAGAATAACATGTATGGAATTTCATAGCTTCATTTTTAGTATTAACTATGGCACTCCACACCCTAAGGATGAGCAACAAGTGTCTCTAGTTGGAGATTAATCAACAAAAGGCTTCCTATGAGCTGAAAATAAAAACCATTCAAGCACTAATACCATGTCACCGAACTTTTGGAAGCCATTTGAAGTGTATATAGATGAAAGTGGGTATGCCATGGGAATCATCTTGATGTAAGCAGGAAGAATGGTAAGATATCATTCTAAATTATTTCAAGGGGTAGTTCTCAACTACCCTACATATTAAAAGGAGTTATATGTCCTAGCATAAGCTGTCAAAAGGTGGAAATTACACTATCTATTGTACAAATAATCATCTATTGTCATATCTATAGGACTAGAGTGTGCTATTATATACCAAACAATGTCAGTGGATGTGGTTATTGTGTTAGTTTCATTTAATCATCCAATAGAAGAAAAGAAACAAAAGTAGATTTCTTGGCATGATTTTCAGTCCACTCACATCAAAAATTATAGATTTCATAAATCTGAACTACATGGATCATTTCAATCATGCTAAATATTGAGGAGCATACATAGAAGATGATGAATTCAAGTAGGTGTTTTAGCAAATACAAGGCTAGAGTCATGTAGAGTATGCTCACAAAAAAAATGAGTATAATATCTATAATGGGTTACTTTATATATGGAAAATACTAATGTTCTTACAGGAAAGAGATTGATATTTATTAAATAGGCTCACACCTTCAATTTTGTAGGGAATTTTGGTGTTAGTAAGAAAAATTTCAACTTACGGAGGTATTTTTGTTGGTAAAAAAATCAAGAATATGTAGCATGGTACATTAAAGGATATATACGTTATTATATTAGCAAGCCCAGTAACATGAAACAATGTCTATACCATACTTTTCCTATCAACTCTCATCTTTGGGAAGTCATTTCCACGGATTTTTTGGGAGCTTTACTAACAAACATGAAGGGACATGAATAGATAGTCTTGGTATTTAAGAAAATAAGAAAGATGTGCATTCTCATTTCCTATATAAGTACCATCAAAGGAAAATAAATAGAAAACTTGTCCTTTGAAAAAGTTTGGATGCACTTTGGGATACGAAGTAGTATCATTTTGAATAGGGGCACTATATTTCTTAGTTCATTTTAGACTATATTGTGAGAGAATATGAAATTGAAGTTGGAAAGGTCAACAACATTCTATCAAAAATAGATGGGTCGATAGTAGCCAACAAGACTTTAGTGTAGATTTTGAGGCGTTACAATCCGAATCATTTGAATACCATGGATGAAAACTTGTTCAATATACAACACTTTTATATTAGAGTAGTAAAGGCTTCAACTGGTAAGTTCCCTTTTGAAAATTTCTTTTGATATTCTCCACCTTCACCTTCGGATGTTGTGTATGGATAATATGGAAGAGTGAGGGAGGATGTCATAGTAGATGAATTAAGTGCTTTTTTTCTCTTTCATAATATTAGGTAGATCCATTTACAAGTACAAGATATGCTAAAGAATTCATACATAAAATGAAAGGTTAGGCATGATCAACACATGATATTGAAGTCATTTATATTGGGAGACAAATGGTCTTGGTCAGAAGATCAAGGCTTTGCAGTATGTTCCTTTCATTATATTGGTAAATTTTGGAGATAATGCCTATAGATTCAATATACCCACATACATTCACATTTATTCAACAGTGAATGTAAAAAATATGAAACTCTATGAACATTCCATGTTGGATTAGGAGCATGTCTTGAATTCCATAGAGGAGTCGACACTAGATTCCCAAGAAGAGTTGGGAGATTAAATAGTTTTTTGAAGAGGTATATAATTATAAAAAAAAGGAAATATGGCCATTGAGAGATTGGATTGAAAGGAAAGCTTCTAGGTAAATAAAAGTTTTACTCTAGGGAGATGGTAGATAAATAGTTTATTTTCCTCATACAATAAACATTTCGCGGACTAAACACCTCCCTAAATGGGTGGGTATAATTGGGTTTTGATGATTACATTATTTTTCATATATCTTGATGCTTTGAAAGTGAAACAATTGGAGAAATCAACTTGTAGGCTCATTCCTAACAGTGTTTCCTAGTTTGGAGAACATGGATCCAAAGCCTTCTTGAGCCATTTTTAGGAATTAAATAATGCTTTTTGGGGTGAAAAAATTCTCACTCATGTTAGACCCTTTGGTATTATTCTATGCTTAGATACATCTCAAACGATGCAAGAATCATGTCAATTGTAGCTCACATGCAAAATTCATGCCTCCCATAAGCTTACCTACCATGTGGTACACCATGGTATGAGTGGATTCCACATCAACAACCATTAATATTGCATATCGGAATGGCCATGTGTGTACAATAAACAAGACAATAGAAGATCCAAAATAAGAATAATAGTTTAGGATTGTGGATGTCAAATATTACCCCTAGTTGGCTATTAGGCTATGTTTAATATCATGCCACTAGGAGGAGTAGGGGTTCCATTGTATGATGTTGTATTTTGTTCTATAGTTGAGTGGAGAAATTGGCAGTGTGAAGTAAAAGAGAAAAATAGAGGGGTTCAATTTTTTCAATAGTTGTATAGGCCACAAGTCTCATGTAACTCAATAGATGGTACCTCTTCCTTTGTACTTACATATTTGCATAATAAAGAAATAAATTCTAGATGGGTTTTCTCATGTAAGTGATTCCTAGGAAAATAAAATTGTGTATTGTGGAATATGTTTGTATTTATTTTTGTTCTATATTTCTTGTATTTTAGATCATTTATCTATTTAAATATAAAGTAAATAAATAAATAAAAAGAGAAATGAAAAATTGGAATCTAAAGGGAATTAATGTTCCTAATAAGGAATTTAGTACTTTTATTAGATCTATCATGACATTTTTTTCTAATGGAATCTCCACAAAATTATATAAACAATATGTCATAGAACAAATTTTTGGACGAAAAAGAGTAAGAATATTAGTGTTGTTTTCCAAATTTTAAAATGGTTTTTGATATTGCCATAAAAAGGAAAAAATGAAAATGATTGATAATGGGTATACAATATGTTAAAGTAAGAAATATGTAAAATATGAGGTGAAGATTAAAATTAAAGGTACACAATGAATTTTAAAGATAATTATGAATGATGTTAAGGAGAAATAGGATTTCTCTATCTCCCTCAAAGTATTTGGATTTTACATAGATAAATTACAGGAAGAAATACAAAACAAAAGTGGAGGAATTAACATAGTGAGGATTATTATAAACATCTTATTATATGTAAGATAATAATGACGATACTAAGTAGCCTATAAGATAATCTTAAAGAATTAGAGTCATTTATCATGGAGGTTATGATGGATGTATCAACAAAAAAATAACATAGTAGTCCTCTCACTAAAAGAGAACTAAAGAACCACAAATCATATTTGAAGGTTAGTTTCTAGTAATAATCTTAAACTATAAGTTCTTGGACTAGATTTATTTGAAAGGATAAGTTGGGAGATGCATGAGGAAACAATTAAAAGAGGTGGAAAACACTTCTTATCACATAATAGATGCATGAAAAAAAATATTTGGCATTGAAAATTGTTGTGGTCCGTCATTTCAATTCTAATAAGTTTAATACCTATGTATACATGTGAAGTGTGGGGACAAGTATATCAAGAAACAAATGGAGCTATAATGATCTTCTACAAAAGAAATCCTCATATCACTTTTATATAAGAGTAAACAACAATACCTCGTAGAAGATACTCCTAGCTGAAATAAATTTATGCCTATAGAATTGAAAGAACTGATAAATTTGAGTTTGTGTAGAAACAAAAAGGTATCCATCAACAATGACATGATTCCAATGAAACGTAATAAAACTAAGATAAAAGGAACCTAGCAAGAACATAACCATGATAATACATGAATGGTCCAAATATTCAAATAAAAATATATATACCTAGTTAAAAATTAGCATCTAAATGTCAAGTACCAGAATGCTACATATCATAAAAATGGAGAAAATACAAAAGTGTAAAAAAATAATGCTACATAAAAAATTTCAATACAAACGGAGATCAAATTGCATAACTAGATGATGCTTGACATCCGATTATGTGAAAAACAAGAAATAGCATAACCAAGAAAACACTTAGATGGGTTCAGAGGTAGGTGGAATAGGAAGACGGGAACAATAAAAATCATTTTCAGAGGAAAGGTTGTGTTGCGTATGTGGAAATGGGAAGTAGAAATTTAGCATCACTTTCTCCTCCAATGTGCAACATACTTGCAAATCATGGATAAGTCAAATTTTCATATTAGATATTGGAAGTCAATGTTTTAGGATGATCTAGTGAGGTATACAACAATGTTGGTAGAGAAAATACCGCAACAAGAAATAAATGGCTAAAATTACATTTGTTGACATAACTAGCACTTGATACCACTATACATTACATGAAGGAACGTCAAATAAAGTCCATTGAATAAAAATCATCTAGGCTAGGGACTTGAACCAAAAACCTTTTGCTTGTTATGTATAACTCTTTAACACTAAATTTAACCCACCAAATTTAATCAATAAATCATAAAATACATCTTTGACAACAAATTTTCAAATAAAAACTATAACACTACCATTTCTCATTTAAAAATATATAAACATATTCACCATAAAAATCACAAATCTAACACTTCACAGTGGCCTTATTAGCAATGTACAAATATAATCTATTATAAATTTCATAAACAACATGGTGAATATAATCTAAGTTATAAATCACTTCACATTACACATGTGAACTATCTCTTCATTTTAATTTAAAGATTATACTATGTACTAAATGTCAAAATTACTTTATTTAATGTGTATACACATACATATACACACATCCTTCCCATAATTTCAGTATTATCGTTACTCCCATCATCTCCTATGGACTTTCACCAATAGTACTATTGTTATATCTATGCATGTCAAAATCAATCAATGCATGCATGATTCAGAGATAGTCCAAAGGAATAACGGGCATAATGATAATATTGGTACTGTAAGAAAATATCAACTCAGACAAAGTAGTTAAGAGATAGTCCAAAGGAATAACGAGCATAATGATAATATTGGTACTGTAAGATAATATCAACTCGGACAAATTACTACTTGCTTTCCTCAAGTAGTTTTCTCCATCTCATTAATACTTGGATTCCTCAACTAATTTTCTGTGCTTCTTTAATATTTTTTTTCGAATTCTTTAATACCTTTTCAAACTGTATAGTATATACGTATGAAATACAAGAGTTCTAAAATGATACAAATGTCCCAAATGGTATACGCTACAATATACTCTACATACCACTATGAAAAAACCAAATTTTAAATATATACTAAAATATAAGGGATATTTTAGTCGATTACCTAACCCAAATCCAAATAACAATCCAATGGTTGGAACGCGTGTCCCGCTATAATATGCTCGACCAAATTTAAATAGCACACCAACAAAAACAAATCTCAATGCCAAACATTTTATGAGCATATCACTATTTTAATTACATCATGTAATCACTTAAAAAAATATGTGTTTCAATTGAATTCTATATACCTTTCATTTTTTTACTTTTGGAAAAATATATTTTTTATTGGGAAACTACTAACATTATTATATGGATTAAATGATGGTTAAATACAAAAATACATCCATTCAAGATAAGCATAACACTTTATAAATCTAATTAATAGAAAAGACAAATTATAAAAATTGATATGTGTGTGTGATTTTTTTGGATTTTTTTTAGCAGTTTTTATTTCATAAATCTGTTAAAATAATTGTTAATAAATCTTGTGTAGATTAAATTGTTTTTTGATTTTATATATGGATTCAACACTCTTAAAAAAATTTAGAACACTTTGATTATGAAGAAATCACCTGTCAAACTCGTGATTTCAATGAATCCCTAGCAAATTCTAAACAAATTAGCTCAAAAAATAAACCAAAAAACTTTTCAAAAAATAATATATATAAAACAATATTCCTACCACATAAAGGTAAGAATCTTACTTACTTTTGTTCAAAAAGAAAGAAAAATAATACTTACTTTTGGGATAAATCTTAATCTTTGATATATAATTACTCATAACAATAGTCCCTAATGTTTTGTGAAAATTAACTACAATATATAAAGAATATAAACAAATATTATAATAAATAAATTAATAAATATATAACATAAAATATTAATATTAATAAGTTAAAGATGCAGAAAATTGTTTTTCATGTTGACAAGAATATGTTTGGAATGAATTTTTTGTTTAGAAAATTTGAAAAAACATCTAAACTTGATAAAGCTTCACACATTCACAGTGATCATATCTTATAGCAAGGAAAATATTCTTCCATTGGGACTGCCCAACCTAAACTCAATGTGATGAACCCAAAAAAATATAAAAAATAAAAATATTCTTAAAATAAAAAGGAATTTAAAATATTAAAAAATCGTATTAATAAAAAATTGAATAATAATTTAAATCAAACCTCCCTAATGTCCATGTCTAAGACACTTGGGGTATACTTAGAATTTCACTCACCAAATTGATATTTTGATCTAATCGCAAAGGTGTTCATATATAAGCTGCATATTATAAGGGATAGAAATGATATTTAAAAATCCCTCCCACGTTGATGATATGATCTAATCAAGTACATCAAAGTGTTCATAAATAAGTTGCACATTATAAATCACAAATGTTATTTTAAAAGTTCTATGGCGCTTTCAACCATGAAGACAGGAAAATAATATTCTGGTAAATCCAATTTGACCGGAACCAAAAACACTGTCAACTATTTCAAAAGTAATATCACAAACGAAAAAAAAAATCACGGAGAGGGATCTCCTCTGAGATCGTTCCCTGCTCACGACTTTTCTTCAAAGACTCCCACATTTGGAAAAATGATTTGTACTAATCACCTAGGTTGCAGTTTCACTTCTTTGAGCGTAGGAGCTATTTGAAGAAGGAAACCCAACAAGCGAAGTTCTCTCGCATCGTATTTGTTGATATTTAGCTCTACTAATTGAAGATTAGCAAGTGGGTATGTTAAAGCTGGTGCAATTGGATTTCCTTTTGCCTCTTCCTGGGTTACAAAGTGTAAAAATCATATATATATATATATATATATATATATATATATATATATACTCTGCTATCACATTAAATGACATATAAGCAATAATGGCGACGAAATCAAGAGTAAGAGTAGGAAACATTATAGGAGATATTCACTTACCAGAATAGGCCTTCCGTGCAAGTGTCATCGCTCAAGGTTAGAAATCCCCGAGAGCAGGTTTAGCAGAGGTACAGCCATTTTTTTTCTCAAATCAAATGCACACCCAAGATGCATGGAAAGCACTTTCAATGACCTGAACGTACCCACCAATTCAAGAAATTTGTTTACAGAAAAGTTGCATCGTGGATTCCTACCTGAAATCAACGACAACTCAATCAAATTGTTTCCACGCTCCATTTCAAATGTGCTGATCCATGAGAAAAGCTCATAAAATTCCATTCCATTCACTGTCAAGTCTTCTCTGTACGTGGTTGCCTTCAGAGTTTGAAGTTTAGGGAAATTGATTGTCAATCCTCGCACCAGAAAACGACATACACCTAAATCTGTAAGGCTGAGAGAGGAAATGACAGGCCTCTTGAGGCCAGAACATTTAAACAAATTCATCTTATGAAGAAGAGGGCAATGCTGTTGGAATTTCTGAAGTATTCCAAACAACATATGAATAAAAAAATTTCCAACTTTAACACAGAGATTCAATTAAAAATTTGCTAGACAGAGATGCATAAAAAAAACCTTTTTCATTAAACTTATAATGCTATTACAGAGATGCCATAAAACTACTGTTCTGAGATTTAGAAAAACAATTACAACTGCTTCACACACAACGTTGAAACATTCTCTCTGTACTTTATTTGTATTTCAATTCTGCCTTCCGGCAATTAAAAAAAATACAGTCTTGCACGCAAAATGCTCTCTCAGTTCCTCTCTTTAATACAAAGTCTCACACAGTCAATGCAATTTCTTTTCAGCCTTCCAGCTCACAAAAACACAATGCACAGTCAACTGACTGCTTGCTGTCCCTCTTTATAAAAAAATACACAGTCCTTCATTTTCTGGTTATGGCATCCTCCTCATTCTTATTTAATTACAATGTTTTATATCTATATATTACTCTAAATTTTTAAACTAAAACCAAGAATTTTCTTTAAAATAAAACTGCCACAATGTTTTAATGGAAACATAAACATTTAAAACATTAAAAAATTAAATCCTTAGTCCTAAAGTTTAAGACATGTGCGAATGATTTTTCGCGGATTTTAAAAACTTAAACAAGATCCTTTTTTTTATAATTCATCGCAACCAATTTTCACTGGCGGTAGACCCCACGCGGACTTCAAACAAGTCTTCAACCATATTTGAAAAAACCTTATTGTATCGCAATCCATATGACTTGGTCTGTCGACGGTTCGGGTGATGGACTTAATACCTTGCGCATGCGATATGTGATATGCAATATCGGAAATATCTCATCGCAAATCAAACAACGAGACTTGTGATGGCGTAGAAAGGTAATGTGATAAGCGAAGCTACGATGTGTGTTCTGTGTTTTGTGGTTGGTGGTGGTTAATGGTGGTTGGTGCTGCGGTTTAAATAGAGGGATGGCGGCACGGTTCTTACTACAGAAATTCATGTCTATAGTCTTCAAAAAAAATGGTTTTGCAGGTGTTTAAATGCACAGTGGAGTTCACACAAAAAATTTGCAGCTGTTGTACTTCGACATTCCATCAAAAATTAAAAAAAAAACATTCTCCTTGCGAGTGTGCAATTGACTTTAACATTTCAACACTTCCCCTTAAATTCAACTACTGGATTTTCTTGCATACCCAAACACTTTCTCAAATAATTAAAACTTTTTTGCCCCAATGGTTTTGTTAAAATGTCTGCAAACTTCTCCTTTGTTCTGCAATGCTTCAAAAAAATTTCCTCATTCTTCACTAGATCTTTGATGTAGTGATATTTGGCATCAATGTGTTTCGTTCTTTTGTGAAACACTGAATTCTTTGAAAATGCTATTGCTGAGCTATTATCACAATAAATTGTTCTGCCTTTTACCTATTCATGACACAAAATTCTCAACATTCTTCTCATCCAAACTGTTTGGCATCTTGTTGTTGTACCTACCACATACTCTGCCTCTGTTGTAGATAAAGCCACAATTGTCTATTTCTTAGAAGCCCATGAGATGGCTCCTGAACCCATATGAAAAACATATCTAGAGGTGTTTTTCCTGTCATCTATACTTCCAGCCCAATCACTGTTAGTATATCCAATCAATTCAGAGTTTTCTCAAGTGGTGTATAAAATACCATACCTTTTTATTCCTTTCACATACCTCAGAATTATTTTTTCTGCTTGCCCATGTGCCTCCTTTGGCCTTTCCATAAGTCTCGAAATTAAAATTACAACACGCATAATATCCGTCCTAGTTGCAGTCAAATACATGAGGCTGCCAACTATGCTCTTGTACAAATTTAGATCAAAATACTTGCTGCTGTCATCTTTGATTAACTTAAATCCCATCACTATAGGAGTAATCACTGCCTCGCAATCCTGCATATTAAATCTTTCCAAAACTTCATTTACATATTTAGCTTAAGAGATAAAAAGTTTATTTTCATTTTTCTCTACTTATATTCCTAAGAAGTATTTCACCAATCCCATATCAGTCATCTCAAATTCATCCTTTATGAATATTTTAAAATTCTCAATTAGGTAAGTATCATTACCTGTAAATATCACATCATCAACATACAAAACAACAATTAGCATCTTACCATCTTTCTCCTTGATGTATAATGTGGGTTCTCCTTCACATTTCTCAAACCCATTTTCCAGTAGATAAGAATCTATCCTACTGTACCATGCTCTTGGTACTTGTTTCAGCCCATAAAGAGCTTTCTTCAATCTGCATACTTTATGTTCTTGGCCTTCTTTCTCATATCCCAGAGGTTGTTCAACATAAACTTCTTCCATCAATACTCCATTTAGGAATGTTGATTTCACATCCATTTGGTAAAAATTCCACTTGTGTTGTGCTACTATGGACAACACTACTCTTACTGTTTCAACTATTACAACCAGTGCAAAAGTTTCCTCATAGTATCTTTCTTGTTGCTGCTTGTAGCCTTTGACAAAAAGTTTGGCTTTGTTCCTTTCAATATTACCTTCAGCATTACTTTTGATTTTGTAAACCCATTTTACTCCAATGACGTCCTTGTATTTTGGGAGATCAACTAATTCCCATGTCTTATTTTTATCTATTGCATTCATTTATTCATCCATAGCATCTATCCATTTCTTATCTTTTATAGCTTCTACAAAATTAATAGGATCATCTACACGACAATAAAATGCAAATAAAGAGTTCATACCTTCATTTGTTGCCTCTTGCTCATAAATATCATTCAGACTTCTGAATCTAGTTCCTCTTTCACTTGTTGAACTTGTGCTTGTAGAAGCACTCAAATATTCTCCGCGTGATGTGCTTGGAGAAGCACTGTCATCACTTCTCAAGGGTGTTCTCACACCTTCTTGTGGTGTCCCTTGCTGTCCTTGTGTTGGTGGAGGTGGTGTTGCTAATGAGGGATGCATTTCAGCTATTTCTTCCTCATTATCATCATTAGACAAACAACTTTTAACATTCACTTTTTCTCAATGCTTCCATCCAAAGCTTCTTCCTCAATAAATTTTACATCTCTGCTGATCAAAAACTTCTTGGTGGATGCCTTATACAATCTGTATGCCTTTGATTCTTCACTGTATCCAGTAAATATGCACTTCTCCCCCTTATTGTCCAACTTCTTCCTTAGCTGATCTAGAATGTGTGCATAAGCCACACAACCAAAAACTTTCATGTGGTTGACATGCTGCTTAATGCCACTCCATGCTTCTTCTGAAACTCTGGTCATTACAGCTTTGGTTGGGCATCTATTCAAGGTATATGCTACACAATGTACAACTTCAGCCCAATACTCATTTGGCAATTTTTTTCCCTTCAACATACTTCTTCCCATGTCCATGATGGTTCAGTTTTTCCTTTCAACAACTCCATTTTGCTGCAGTGTATACCTTGCTATAAATTGTTTATTTATCCCATTTTCTCTGCAAAAACATAGAAATTATTTTGAGATGTATTCTCCTCCTCTATCAGTCCTTAAGACTTTAATATGTTGTCCACTTTGGTTCTCTACAAGAGCTTTAAAGTGGTAGAATTTCTCAAACACTTCATTCTTGAATTTCAAGAAATAAACCCATGTTTTTCTTGTGTAATCATTAATGAAGGTCAACATATAGTGGTTACCTACTAATGATGGTGTTTACATTGGTCCACATAAATCTAAATGGACTATTTCTAAACGTGTCTTTGCCTTTATGCTCTTTCCTTATGGAAAGCTTTCTCTGTGTTGTTTTCCCAAGATGTAGCTTTCACATAGGCTGTCCGATTTCTCAAACAATAGTAATCCCTTTACCATTCCTTTCTTATACAACAAATTCAGACCTGCAAAGTTGAGATGTCCAAATCTCAAATTCCATAACGAATTTTCATCTTTTGATTCTCTTTGGAATGTCTCTTGTGTCACTGTTGTGATTTCAACTCCTTTCTTTAAATATGCTTTCATATTGAGAGGGAACATTATGTTCCTTGTCATCTTCACTTGTGCAATGCATTGTTTGCTTGGTGGTTTATCCATGATGGTGCATACATCATCTTCAAAGAAAACATTTTAGCCTTTTGAATGAGTTGTCCAATGCTCAAGAGGTTACACTTCATACCAGGGACATAGTAAACATCTGATATGGATTTTCCTTCTGCTTTCTTTATCAAAACACTTAATTTTCCTTTTCCCATGACAAATACCTTACTGTCAGTCCCCAATGTAACTTGAGACTTCACATTTTCATCTAACATGGAAAACATAGAAATGTTTACAGTCATATGGTTGCTACATCGTGAATCTAGAAACCATATATCTTCACTCTTTTCTTCAGCCATATTACATGCTGAAAACAACTTTTCTTGACTGATATTTTCCTTTGTGAAATTAGAATTGGGTCTATTACCCATGTCACTCTGTTTCTTCCTACATTCATTGGTATAATGGCCATACTTCTTATAGTAATGACATTGGACGTGGGATTTATCATACCTTTGTCCATGTGCTTGATTTTTTCCTCCTTGCTGGCTGCTGCCTCTTCCACTTATAATTGCAGGGTTGTTTCTTCCTATATTTTGGCTTCTACCTCGCCGTTTTCCTATTTAGTTTCCTCTACCTTGACCTCTTACTCTTCCAAAGGGAATTTGGGTCTTGAAGGCATGCTCCAAAGATGAGTTTGTTGTTCTACCCAATCTTTGTTCATGTGTCATCGGTGATGCATGTAGCTCATCAAAATTAAACTTTGAGAGATCCTTTGTCTCTTAAATGGTTGTGACTATCACATCAAACCTTGAAGGTAAGCTCCTCAACACTTTCTTAACTATTCTTCTTTCTTCTACTATCTCTCCATGAAATCTCATCTGGGTAACCAACCCAATCAGTAGAGTAAAAAATGAGTGTATTGTATCAGACTCTATGATGCAAATAACTTCAAAATCTCTTCTCATTAATTGAAGCTTTGAAGTTTTTACCTTCTCCATACCTTGGGAGGCTGTCTGGAGCATATCCCATGCGTCCTTGGACCTCTTTGCTGCTTCTATCCTTGGGAATACACTTTCATGCACTGCCTGATAGAGATAGAAGAGGGCTTTTGAGTACTTCTTCCTATTAATATTCAGAAAATACTTCTCTGCCTATGTTAAGGATTTAAATATATTTTCATCTGTTATTTCTTCTAGACCATCTTCAACAAGCTCCCATAAGTCTTGAGAGGAAAACAGGGCTCTCATTGTCATTTCCAATAGTCATAGTTCTTCCCATTGAACTGTGAGAGTTGAGTATTTCCTATACTCATGCTTGTGCTGGCTCCTGCCATGGAGAGCTTTTTGAACTATGCCTTTAAAAAAAAATTGACTGTCTTTTTCAAACAAGTTGTCTCACTGCTTAAGAAACTAACTCTATCTTTTAAAAGACTTCTCTGGACTGCAATTTTTAAACACAAGACAAAAAATCCATTTTTGATGTAAATAACTTGCTTTCTGAACTTTGACACTGTTGGTCAAAAGCTGCAACAAAATCCTTCTTCCTTCAGCTTCTTTGACAACTTCAAAAAGCTTGGACTAGCTCCGATACCATGTTGAAATTTCTGAAGTATTCCAAACAATAGAGGAATAAAATATTCCCCAACTTCAACATAGAGATTCAATTAAAAAATTCCTAGACAGAGATGCATAAAAAAAACTTCTTTCATTAAACATATAAGGCTATTACAGAGATGCCATAGAACTGTTGTTTTGGCATTTACAAAAAAAATTACAGCTTCTTCACACACAATGTTGAAATCTGCTCTTTGTCCTCCATTTCAATTCTGCCTTCTGAAAATTAAAAAAATACGTAGTCTTGCATGAAAAATGATCTCTCTGTTCCTCTCTTTAATACAGAGTCTCACACAGTCACTGCAATTTCCTTTCAGCCTTCAGGCTCATAAAGAACTAGAAGAAAAATTTAACAACAGTCTCACCCTAAATAGTGGGGCAAGTAAATTATATATCAAACCAATTAAAGATGAAATAAAAAAGTTGATCGAATTAGACCATGAGAATAACAAAAGGGCCTTGAACCTTATAATGTTCGGTTTTAAAGAGGAGGTAGAAGAGAATATTTTAGCCATAACGGAGACAAAATTACATAATAGATTAAAAATTGAAACCACGTGTCTCACATAAGCAACAAGGTTAGGGAAATTAACTGAGAATAAAGGAAGGTTGATCCGAATAAAGGTGAGATCTACTAACCATAAGTATGACATACTTTGTAAAACCTCAAGTATAAAAGGAACGAGAATATTTATAAATGAAGATCTCATTCCAGAAGATCAAGCAGAATTAAGAAAGGATGTTCAAAAGGTAAAAGAAGTTAGGAAGGAAGGAAAATGGGCAATAATCAAGAATTGAAAATCCGTTATTCGAGATAGAAACCAAAAATATAGTAATAAATAGCAATTCAACATGCTCCGAATTCTTTCCTGGTACTGTCAGGGCTTTCCATGGAACAAAGGCCCCAAGCTAAGTTGGATCTCAAATGATGTTGATATTATATTGCTTGTTGAAACTTGGGTGCACGAAGAATCTAAGGTCCCTAACATAGATGGCTTTACACTGTGGTCTACCTGGAACAAGCGATCCTCCTGAAGAGGCATTGGGGGCATAGCTTGCTACATTAAGAAGAACATATACCCCTATGCTAGGATTTATAATAACGACCCTTACAACCAACATATTTGGATTGATATTACTGATATTAAAGATAAAAAGATTTGCATAATAATCTGTTATTACCCCCCCATTAATTCTAACTTCTATAAGAAAAATAATCTAGATAAAAATAGCCCTTACAATGGTTTATAGAATGATATTTCTAGCCTAAGGAATGAAGGTAATATCCTTTTAATGGGTGACTTTAATGCTCGAACTTCAAGCAACGAAGCTATTCTTCTAAGAAATCATTCCAAACCCAATCCTCTTTGGTTAGATGAAGACCTTACTCTAGCTAGCTAATACAAAAGGAGCTTTGAAGACCTCGGGGATAATTTGTTTGGATCAGAGCTAGTGAAGCTCTATAGTGCTTAGGATCTCATAATTTACAATGGTCTAAAGAAGTGGCCCAATTCTAGCCAGACGACCTGCATCAATGGGCTTGGCAACAACATGGTAGACTATGTTATTTCCGATCTCCCTTTATACAACGAAATAATAAATTTTGACATCTTAGACGACCACGAGCTTGACTTTGATAATACGCCTTTACTCATAACTCTCAATTTTGTCATGCATAGAGATCCCATTGAAGATAATCCTTATAGTCAAAAGAACTTAATCTTTGATAGAAATAAAAATGATCTCTTTCTAAATGAATTAAAAACTAATTTTCTTCCTTTCTCTAGTATAGACAACATAGATAACCTCTATCATAATCTTACTAAAACCCTCTCATATTCTATTAACAAGTTCTCAATTAAGGTCTCAAGTAATAAAATAAATAAAAGCCCAACCCATGGTATTACAAAGTTTGTAAAAGTGTGAGGAGAGTAATTAAGGAAGTTGTTTATGAATCTCTCAAAATTGAAAAGAAAAAAATATACAAAGCCCTAACTAAAAGGAAAAAAATGAAATATATTCTTAAAATACAAGAGAATCTCTTACACCTCTCTAAAGTGGCTCCTAAGAAATTCTGGAGGCAGATTCTAACTAGGAAAACTAAAGATAATAATAAAATTTCTTTACATGACTGGAACTCCTATCTTAAAAATCTTTATGAATCTCCAAATGCCAGGGATAAATTTGAAACCCTGCTCACAATGAAATAATTTTTCTCATTAGAAGACATTGATTTTGGCGTTAAACGCCTGGAAAATGGGAAAGCTAAAGACATTGAAGGTTATTAGGCGGAAATCTTAAAAATTGGAGGCCCTGTCCTCATCCCCCACATCCACAAGCTTTTCAACCAAGAGATCAAGCTAAAACTTGGACTCAGAGCCTCATTATCCCTATTTTTAAAAGTGCGGATACAAATAACCCCTCTAATTATCGAACAATTATGATAAGCCTGCTCTTAGCCAAGTTATATGGTATTATTTTGGAAATGAAGTTGAGAATTTGGCTTGAAAGTGAAGGTGCGCGGGCTAAAGGCCAAGAAGGTTTTAGAAGGCAGTGCTCAACAATGGAGCACCTCGTTACGGTTAGGATCATTGTGGAGGAATTTCGCAAAGATAAATCCAATCTCTTATGTTGCTTTGTGGACTTTAGAAATGATTTCGATACGGTTCCTAGAAACAACCTATGGAATAGATTAGAAGAGCTAAATTTTCCTTTAGAGCTAAGAGCAGCCGCTATAAGGTTATATGAGAATGTAATTTCCAAGTTAAAGAGCAATGAGGGGTGGTCGAAAGATATTAAGTGTAATATCGGAGTTAAATAAGGTTGCCCCCTTTCCTCTACCCTATTTGGCAATTACATCGACAAGCTAGAAGGTTGTTTAGAAGAAGAAGGATGTGCTGGTACAATCTTAGCTTGGATAGTCATCATCCTTCTTCTCTATGTTGATGATATTGTTCTTCTCGCAAGGTGCCCATCTGATCTTGATAAGAAACTTAGACTTCTTAAGGATTTATGCTCTACCATGGGTATGTTTGTTAACACTGACAAAACAAAAGTTATGATTATCAAATCCATGAAGGACACTTACGCCAATTTTATGTATGGCAATAGTAACTTGGAGGAAGTGTCTTCTTACAGGTACCTAGGAATTGATATTCATCACAAGCTCAACTGGAACTATAACATTCAAAAAAGGATTAATGGGGGGTGGAAAGCTTATTTTGGTCTTAAAAATAATTGTAAAATGACAAACATCGTAATGTGGGATAGAAATAAGTTCCTGTTTGAAACTTTAGTCACTCTTGTTATCTTATATGGATGTGAGGTTTGGGGTTGGAGCATCTCTAGAGAATCCTGGAGAAATATTGAGCAAATCCAGAAGCGTTTTATAATGTATAAACTTAAAATTAAAAGCATTACACCCTATCCTATTCTCCTTATAGAAGTGGGTCTTTCCCCTATCGAGAGCCTAGCTATGACTAGGCTTCTGTTGTACAAGCACAAGCTCAATAGCATAGGAGACCATAGACTTCCTAAGCTAGCTTCAAATTCCAGCCAAAACCACCTAAGGCTTAAACGAGGTTGGTATAAATACACCAGGGCCTGGTTAAACCATTGCGAGATCGACGATAATGTTGCGTTGCAAAACATCAATAACATTAAAAAAATTGTTGCTTCTAAGTTCAAAGAAAAAATGCGGTGTAAGAAAGATCTAGCAGCTAAAAGAAAATTAAGGTATTATAAGGAGGTCATCAACCCCACCTTAGAAGATCAAAAGTATCTCTCTGTTTTAACTAGCCGAAAGAATAAAATTAATATAGGCAAGATTAGAAAGAACTGTCATGAGCTCCATAGTGAAACAGGTCATTGGATAGCTCCTAAAACACCACGGATGGAAAGAATATGTCATCTTTGTGAGAATATGAACATCAAGGATGAAAACCACTTCATCTTAGAGTGCCCCGCGTACAACCACATTAGAGCTCAATTTCATAATATTTATTGCAATATAGACCTTCCTAGCCTTTTAAGATGTCAAAATTATAGTGAGCTTGGGAGGCTTGTCTCCAGGATTTTTGAGCATAGGAATAAAATCTTAAATCGAATTGAATAACTCTTTTCTTTAGGTCTGATAGACCAAAGATTGGTCTCAATGGATGTTAATCATAATCATCATCAAAAATACAATGTGTATTCAATTGACTGCTTGTTGTCCCTCTTTAAAAAAGTATACACAGTCCTTCATTTTCTACTTACGACATCCTCCTCATTTTTGTTTCATTACAATGTTATATATATATATCTATATATATATATATATATATATATATATATATTACTCTAAATTTTTAAACTAAAACCAAAAAAATTCTTTAAAATAAAACTGTCGTAATGTTTTAATGGAAACATAAACATTTAAAACATTAAAGAATTAAATCTTTAGTCCTAAAGTTTAAGACATGTGCGAATGATTTTTCGCGGATTTCAAAAAATTAAACAAAATCCTTTCCTTTGACAATTCATCGCATCCAATTCTGGCTGGCAGTAGACCCCACATGGACGTCAAACAAGTATTCAAGCATATTTTACAAAACCTTATCACATCGCAATCTGTATGAGTTGGTACGCGAGCCGGTTCGGGTGGCCGCACTTAATATCTTACACATACGATATGCGATATGCAATATCGGCAATATCGCATCGCAAATGAAACAACGAAACTTGTGATGGTGCAAAAAGGTAATGTGATATGTGAAACTGCGATGTGTGTTCTGATTTCTCTGGTTGGTGGTGGTTAATGGTGGTTGGTGCTGCGGTTTAAATAGAGGGTTCGCGACACAGTTCTTACTGCAGAAAGTCATGGCTACGGTCTTAAAAAAAATGGTTTTGTGGAGGTGTTTAAATGAATAGTGGAGTACACAAAAAAATCGCCAAGTGTTGTACTTCAATGTTCCATCAAAAATTTAAAGCAAGGTCCTCCTTGCCCGAGTGTATCTATATGTTTTCGGTTTAACATTTCAAAAAATGCAAAAGAAAGTGTGCTAAGGTGTCATCTGATATTTCGGTATAGGAGAAGTTGCACTCAGTGAGATGCTTGAATCCCGCGAAATCAGTTGGAAAAGTGGTGACAATACAGTTCTTGAGTGTGAGATTTGTGAGACGACTGCATGAGAAAAGGGACGGCGGCGGGGTTTCTTTTCGGTAGCAATATTCGAGAAAGAGGTGTTCAACATTCTTCCTTGCAACGCACCGCATCCATTCCGATACGCTTTGCGGTGTAAACTGCCATGGGTTAACAAAGAGATCAACACTCGTCCGCAGACTGTGAATCTCTGTGGTGAGTGTAAAAGACTTCAGATCCGATGAATGGAACCGCAATATGTCGAATATTCTATTTTCCACAGTGGACAAATCTTGTGTGGTAGGTGATGAGACCTGATAGGGAGAGAGGATGAGATGGGGTATTTCTCTATAAAGGAATCTCCAGCGATGAGAGAGGACAGAGGATCTGATGGCATCTATAATGGTGACCTTAGAGAGGATGAGGGAAAGGACATCGTCGGGCAGTGCAGACAGTCTATCGAGCGCCATTGCCATCACTATTAAAAAAAAAAATAATGGGCCAAAAAATATAGGACGATTGGATGGAATATAGCACAATTGGAATGAACCAGTCCTGCAGTGAAAAATCTGAGCGACAACCTGAATTGAAATTGGTAAGAAATGAAACAAATATTTATATGACTTTCAAACCACTCAATCGGTTACTAGGTTTAGATTGGGCATCTCACTCGAATAAGTCAACGGTAAATGTGTATTATACATAGAACCCGCAAAGATGCCCATATAACATGGTTGTCTTCCAAGAGGTTATGGTTCAGACGCAAACTAGAGTAGAGTATGCACTATTTTTAAAGTAATGAAATTATTGGGTGGAGGTTGGTTTTTTATCTCCAGGAGGTGTGGGGTTTATGCCACAGTGATCAGCGGTTGTCATTGATGTCAACCCAAGCAGCACCAGGGGTTAACCCAATATTGCATGGGAATTTTGACTTACCAAATTAATATATTCTGGGTCAATAATGCTTTTTATGGTTTCTACTTGTAGAGATGTTTCCATTGATATATGGCACGCCATGTAATTCTTCACGGTTTGAGAGATATTCATGTTTGAAGTTTGTACCCCCAGTTAGTGGGATAAAACCCCATGTGGTTGGGGAATGGGTCATTGAAAAGTCATAATTAATATTTTTTATACTCCTAAAATCCCTCCCACGTTCACTTGTTGAAGCCCCTCTCAACTTAAGCATTCATATAAATTGTGATCTTCATTTCCTCCTTAGGCAAGGGATTTCGCCATCTGAAACAAGTCATCGTGGCATTTGCGCTCTACCTTTTTTTTACGAAGGTTCAGAAGCTGAAATTTTTATGAGGCGAAGCTGAAATGTTGAGGAAGCTACTGTAAACATTTCAGATCAAGGTGCACAATATTTCTGGAGATATGATCTGTGGAAGTTAGGGTTTTTACATGCTCTTGAAATTCATCTCAAAGAAGTGACCTTCGTAAATTTGTCATAACTCTCTCTCTGAGTATCAGATTGGAATTCCATAAAAAGTGGTGGATAGCACATAGTCTGTACTTTTGTCTCTATTAATTTTGGAGCCAAATAACGAAACAGTGACACGTGTCATGTTGTACAAGTGCACTCTGCTGAAACCATCCATAATTAGGGAATTGTGAGAGATTGGGTATAACTCTCTCTTGAAGAATCCAAATTGGGTCGGAACTATGGCATTGGAAAGATGACTAAGAGAAATAATACAAGACCAAAAATTAGATATTGAGGATCTGAAATAACATAGATACACCAGATTCAATATCAAGCTCCTAGAAGGCAAGAAAAAGCTAGATCATGTGTTGTCAAGTCGCAAGGGCGAGGACTTTCTATGGCAGCAAAGCAAAGCAAGGTGCAACAGAGGGTAGCATGAAAAGAGTAGCAACCAAGGTGCATAACAACAGTAATAATTTCATCATATGAAGTCTTCAAGTGGGCAGCACTGCATACAATCATTGTAAAGGTATCATTGTACTTAGTCATTGTAAATACATTATTGTACAAATTGTACTAGTGTCTATCTGCCAAGGGTTGAAGAGGCAGTGTTGGGAGGTCTAGGATCATCATTAGGTGGTTGTGTCAAATTTGGGGTTATGGTATAGTATATCTTCTTCTTCTACATCATTCTATATCATTATAAAGTGGACCATTTTCCCTGGTACGGGAGTCCATTCTTCTTTTATTCTTCTATAGGGTGGTAGGGTGGTGCTAGGGTGAGTTGTAGCTCATTGGGTGTTGGGGCATCCGTTCAGTTGACTACTGAAGAATCTCGGGCGTTGGAGCGTCCATCTAGTGGGAGCTGGAGAAGAATGCTTTTCTAGATTCTAGGAAGTTGGAGATTTATTTTCAATTGGAGTTGAATATTAAAGAATTATTAGAAAAGAATTAGGTGGTTTTTTTCCTGGAGTGGGTTTCCACCTTCAAAAATGTGTGCATTTGTGTTCCTCTTGTTTGTTGTTATCATTGTACAAACACTGATAATAATTGAAGATTAACTAATGCTCTAATTGGAAGGAATATTGATTCACCCCCCCCCCTCCCCAGTGTTTCCAACAATTGGTATCGAAGCTTGGTTACTTCAATAGTAGTTTAACAGCTGGAAGGAGGTCATGGAGCATACCAAGAATGGTGTACCTCTATTCAATGAAAATAATTATGCACTCTGGAAAGGAAGAATGGAGGTCTATCTCTTGGCGCAAGGTTACGAAGTATGGGACACTGTTCAAAATGGATTTACATCAATCGCGGATGAACAAGGTAAGAAGAATTTGGTAAATGATGAAAAAGAAAAGAATATTATTATCAGTGGACTTATTGAATCTGCTTATCATAAGGTGTTGGGTTGTAAAACCACCAAAAATGTATGGGAAAAGCTTGAGAATATATATGCAGGTGACTCAAATGTCAAACAAGCAAAGCTTCAAATCTATAGAGCAAAATTTGAGCAACTCAGAATGAATGAAGATTGCAACATTGCTACATACTTCCAATACTTTGATGAAATAACCAATACTCTGGAAGGATTTGGAGAGCCATTTGACAAGAAGACTATTATACAGAAGATTATTAGAATGTTACCAGGGAGATTCAAACCAAAAGTATTGGTCTTAGAATACGGTGCAAATCTGGACAAACTCAGCAAGGAAGAATTACATGGAGTTCTCATAGCATATGAAATGAGACTTGATGAAGAAAAGGGTACTTCAAATCTAGAAACTGCGTTCGTTGCATCTGAGCAAACCAATAAGGACAAACAACCTTCATTTGAAATGACATGTACCTGCAAGTGTGAAGAAAAGGGAGATGATGGAGAAGGTCTTTCAGATGAAGAATATGTTTACTTTACGATAAAACTAAAACATGGTAAGGGAAAATTCAAAGGTAAACTTCCATTGATATGTTTTGGTTGTGGTTAGGTTGGGAATTTCGTAGCAAAATGTCTGAACAAAAGTGATGGCAACTCAAAAGGAAAGAAAGGCTTTAAGAAATTCAACAAGTAAGGAAAAAAGAAAGGATCCAAAAGGAACTTTCTCTCTAAAGAAGATAGCTCATCATCCGATGAAGAAAGTGATAGAAAAGAAGAAGCCATGAGAAAGTATTGTTTATGGCCAAGCACAATAAACAAGAATTATCAAAAAATGAAGAAGAAGGGTTGACCATAGAAGAATTTTATGAGGCAATAAAGCTTATAAAAGAGCTCAATGCTAAGAAGATCCGTTCCAATAATCTTGAAGAACAAGTTCAAGGTCTCAAAATTGAGGTTGAAGAACACAAATGTATTGAAGAGTCACTTCAAAAGAAGTTGGAAGAAAGCAACCAAGAAAGGGAAGCATTAGAAGCCGAAGTAGTTTGGCTACGTAAGGAAGTGAAGAAGGGAAAAACTGTCCAAAAATATGCCAACATCTCAAGGGCATTGGAAGAACTCATCAACAATCAACGATCTTACAACGACAGAACTGGCCTCGGTTACAAAGAAGAAGAAGCATGACCTTCTACAACAAAATACAATGAGCCTATGAGATCTCACATACATGTAGACTTCATTGGACAAGATTCTCAAGCACATCCTTGGAAGACGATTCCTCGACGAAGATTTTCATCTAAGTACCAACATATTTTTCATGGATATTATTATTCATGTGGAAAATTTGATCATAAAGTTGTAGAATGTCACACGTACGCTAAGAACCAATACAATTCCAAGCGATTCTTCAAATATGAACCTCCCATGGCTCAATGAAACATCAATAGATTTGAACATTTAAGAAATAATATGGAATGTTACAAATTTCAGAACTTTGGACACATAGCCAGAGACTGTAGACTTGAAAATCGTCCAGAAGAATCTTCGAAGCCACAAAATGAACAAACATGGAAGAAGAAGAAGACTGATAATTGTGCTCTCGCTCTCAAGGCTCAAAAAAATAACGATGTGTGGTATGTTGACAGTAGTTTCTCAACACATATGACTGGAGATAGAAGGAAATTTGTATCTCTGAAAGAGAAGAAGGATGGCAGCATATCCTTTGGAAATGATGGATCTTCAAATGTTATAGGATTAGGTACCGTTACTCTCAGAAGCAAATATGTTATAGCCAAGAATGTTCTATTGGTCAAAAACATGAATCACAATCTGCTCAGTGTTGGAAAAATGTGTGATCAAGGACACAATGCTATTCAACTCCACAAAATGTGAAATCAGGAAAGGTAGGTATGGTAAAATTGTGGCTACAACAAGTCAAGCTCCAAACAACATATATGTTCTGGATGAAGTAACTAAGGCATGTGTACTAGCTAAAGAAGATGAAAGTTGGTTATGGCACAAATGAATGGGTCACATAAACTTTGACAATCTTGTCAGGAAAACCAAAAAGGAAGCAGTACAAGAAATGCCGAAAATCTCAAAACCTTCCAACACATGTCGACATGGCAAACAAACAAAAGTCCAATTTAAAAAAAAGAGCACTTTGCCTCACATCCATTGGAATTGATACATACTGATCTATGTGGTCCTGTGAGAACAAAAGGCTTAGACGGAAAATATATATTTCATGTTAATGATAGATGACTGTACCAGGATGAGAGCCATCAGTTTCCTAAATAAAAAATCTGAAGCATTTGAGTGCTTTAAGATCTACAAGGAGTTGGTTGAAAATGAAACTGATTTGAAAATAAAGTGTTTAAGATCAGATAATGGTGGAGAATTCACTTCTAAATTATTTAAGAAATACTGTGACGAAAATGGAATAAAAATGAAATTTTCAACAGCACGAACACCTTAGCAAAATGGAGTTGCTGCAAGAAAGAACATAACCATACAGGAAATGGGTAGAACAATGTTGAAGGACTCAAAATTGGATGAAAAATTATGGGCTCAAGAAATTGATATGACAGTCTTCATTATCAACCGAATTCTTCTCAGAAATAATTGCAACAAGACTCCATATGAATTATTGAAAGGAAAACCAGCTAATGTAAAATATTTCAGAATCTTCAGAAGCAAATTTTATATGAAAATAAAAGATGAAAATTTGCGTAAGTTTGAATCACGTGTTGATGGAGGTATCTTTGTTGGTTACTCACGCAAAAGAAAGGCCTATAAATGATATAATCTAAGATGAAAACAGATAGTGGAGAGCATAAATGTTACATTTGATGAATATGGTGTTCTAGCGAGTAATGATGAGGATCTAGAATATTTGAAACTTGAGACAGAGGCTGAAAAAGACACAGATAAAATTGTAGAACAAGAAGAAACTATCAACGAGGAAGAAGTAAACAATGATCATCAAGATATAGCAGAACAACAAGAAGAAGCTCCTCCAAGGAGAACAAAAGAGTGGATTCAAAAGAACCATCCATCAAATCAAATCATTGATGACATAAATGAAGGTCGATAGCTTCATTCATCACAACAAGCTCATGTTGCTTTTTTAACAACCTTTGAGCCTAGTAGTTTTGAGGAAACCAGCCAGAATGAACATTGGGTAGCAGCTATGAATGAAGAATTGGATCAAATTAAGAAGAATAACACCTAGGAATTAGTTCCATGACCAAAATATAAAAATGTTGTTGGGACTAAATGGGTGTTCAGGAACAAATTGAATGAAGATGGGTAGGTTACCAGAAACAAAGAAAACTTGGTTTGCAACGGCTATGCACAAGTGGAAGGAATTGATTTTGATAAAAAAATTGCACCAGTTGCCAAAATGAAAGCCATATTAATGTTTCTCACCTATGCATGTTCAATAAAAATCAAAGTCCACCAAATGTATGTTAAGTCAACATTTCTGAATGGAGAATTAGAACAAGAAGTTTACATCGAAAAACCTAAAGGTTTTCTATTATCACAAAAAGAAGACTATGTCTGCAGGTTAAAGAAGGCTCTATATGGTCTCAAGTAGGCTCCCAGAGCATGGTATGCTCATCTTGATGGATATCTATGTCAACAAGGGTTCAAGAAAGGTACTGTTGATAGCAATATTTATGTACAAATAGATAAAGATAATTTAACAATCGTTGAGGTATATGTGGATGATATAATATTTGGTAGTAATGACAATCGACTAAGTAAGAAATTTTCTACAAAGATGCAAAGTGAGTTTGAGATGTCTTTACTTGGTGTGCTGACATACTTCTTAGGGCTTCAAATATCTCAGAAAGAGAAAGGAATATTTATATTTGAAGCCAAGTACATAAAGGAAATGCTCAAAAAATTCAAAATGGAAGATTGCAAACCTGTCCTTACTCCAATGGTAACAGGTTGCAAATTGAGCATAGACAACTCATCTAAGGATGTGGATCAGAGGTTTTATAGATCTATGGTTGGTAGTCTTCTATATGTAACAGCCTCTCGACCAGATGTTATGCAAGCAGTTGGACAAGTAGCAAGATTCCAAGCAACACCAAAAGAATCACATATTATTGTCATCAAAATAATTCTTCGATATCTTAAGGGAACAGAAGAATATGGCTTGTGGTATCCCAAGGGTAAAAATATCATTATTCAAGCCTTTATAGATGCAGATTGGGCAGGAATTTTTTATGATCATAAGAGTACTAGTGGAGCAGCATTCTATCTAGGTGGTTGTCTCGTATCATGGTTGAGCAAAAAGCAAACTTCAATCTCGTTATCTATAGCGGAAGCAGAATACATTGTAGCAGCATCATGTTGTACTCAATTCCTTTGGATGAAACAAACTTTGAAATATCTTCAAGTAAAATTTAGTGATCTTATTCCCATATTCTGTGACAGCACTAGTGCCATCAGCATCTCCAAGAATCCTGTCATGCATTCAAAAACAAAACATATTCCGATCAAATATCATTTTGTTAGAGAAAAAGTCACTGAAAATAATATCAAACTTGAGTATGTTTTTACAAAAGCACAAATTTCTGATATCTTCACTAAACCTTTACCTCGTGAAGCATTTGAATATCTTCGTCAAAAGCTTGGGATTCTCCCAAGTTATCATTAGATTACAGGTCTGCAGGACAGTTGTGTGTCAACAGGAGTGGAAGTGTGTACAGGTCCACAGGATAGTTGTGTTTCAGGGGGAGTTACCGTTTTCCATTGACGTCAAAAGGGGATAGAATTTTGTAGGAAGAGGCGTCATGATCGCATGGAGAGTACTTGTGTTGCCATCAATGCCAAAGGGGGAGATCGTTGATTAGCGGTTGTCATTGATGTCAACCCAAGAAGCACCAGGGGCTAACCCAATATTGCATGGAAATTTTTACCTACCAAATTAATATATTCTGGTTCAATAATTCTTTTGATTGTTTCTACCTATTGAGATGTTTCCATTGATATATGGCAAGCCATGTAATTCTTCATGGTTTGAGAGATATTCATGTTTGAAGTTTGTACCCCTAGTTAGTGGGCTAAAACCTAATGGGGCTGGGGCATGGGTCCTTGAAAAGTCATAATTAATATTTTTTATGCTCCTAAAATCCCTCCCACGTTCACTTGTTGAAGCCCCTCTCAACCTAAGCATTTATATAAATTGTGATCTTCATTTCCTCCTTAGGCAAGGGATTTCGCCATCTAAAACAGGTCATCATGGAATTTGCACTCTAACTTTTTTTCTACGAAGGTTCAGAAGCTGAAATTTTTATGAGGCGAAGTGAAAATCCTGAGGAAGCTGCTGTAAAAATTTTCGATCAAGGTGCGCAAAATTTCTGGAAATATGATCTGTGGAAGTGAGGGTTTTTGCAGGCTCCTGAAATTCATCTCAAAGAAGTGACCTTGGTAAATTCGTCATAACTATATCTCTGAGTATCGGATTGGAATTCCGTAAAAATTGGTGGATAGTGCATAGTGTTTAATTGTCTCTCTATCAACTTTAGAGCCAAATGAAGAAACAATGACATGTGGCATGCCGTACAAGTGCACTCTGCTGAAACAGTCCATAATTAGGGCATTGTGAGAGATTGGGTATAACTCTCTCTTGAAGAATCCAACTTGGGTCAGACCTATGGCATTGGAAAGATGAATCCGAGGACTAATACAGGACCTAAAATTAGATATTGAGAATATGAAATAAGAGAGATACACCAGATTCAATATCAAGCTCCTAGAAGGCAAGAAGAAGCTAGATCATGTGTTGTCAAGAGTTGCAAAGGACCAAACTTTCTAGGGCAGAAAATTAAAGCAAGGTGCAGCAAAGGGTAGCATGACAAAATAAGAAACCAAGGTGCATAACAGAAGCAAGAAGTTCATCATATGAAATCTTCAAGTGGGCAGCACTACATACAATCATTGTAAAGGTATCATTGTACTTAGTCATTGTAAATACATTATTGTACAAATTGTACTAGTGTCTATCTGCCAAGGGTTGAAGAGGCAGTGTTGGGAGGTATAGGATCATAATTAGGTGGTTGTGTCAAAGTTGGGGTTATGGTTTAGTATATCTTCTTATTTTTCATCATTATATGTCATTTTACAATGGACCATTTTCCTTGGTATGGGAGTGCATTCTTCTTTTATTCTTTTATAGGGTGGTAGGTTGGTGCTAGGGTGAGTTGTAGCTCATTGGGTGTTGGGGCATCTGTTCAGTTGACTACTGAAGAATCTCGAGTGTTGGAGCATCCGTCTAGTGGGAGCTAGAGAAGAATGCTTTTCTAGATTCTAGGAAGTTGGAGCTTTACTTTCAATTGGAGTTGAATATTAAAGAATTATTAGAAAAGCATTAGGTGGTTTTTGTCCCGGAGTGGGTTTCCACTTTAAAAACTATGTGCATTTGTGTTCTTCTTGTTTGCTGCTATCATTGTACAAACACTAATAATAATTGAAGATTAACTAAAACTCAAATTGAAAGGAATACTGATTCACCCACCCCCCCCCGCCCCCTCTCAGTATTTCCAACAGTTTCTACATAGCTTGGGAGTAATTTTGAAATTAGATTATTATTATTATTCCATAATATATTTTATTTTCCTTGTGAAAAGATTTAGTGGTCGACACAATGGGATGATATCTAGCCTTTAAGATTTCAAATGCCATGGGGAGACACATTTGTCCCTTGTGATAAGGCTCAAGGAGTAAACTCCGCCATCATCATTGAAAATTATAGGCAATGCGGGTTTTGTGGCAATTTTAACAGAATGAGGGGCTATCATTATCACCATACATCTTGCCCTATGATAATCAATTAATAATGATGATCAATTTATTATTTTATTAAAAGGATTTTAATCTTTATAAAAATATTAGTATAACTTATAAAAGAAATAGTTCATTTGACTTGAATCTCCCAATAATTTATGTGCAAGTTTGAGATTTTTTCTTTTTTAAATATTTGTTTGAATGCATGAATGTATTTAGCACCTTGAAAAACATGTGGGACATTGAAATTATATATATTAAACAATTTAAACTTATTTAAAAAAAAAAAACTGCAAGATATTGGTTAAAATTAACAAAAAAAATGTCTTGAGAAAAGTCATTGAGAAGTCATTCATTGGTACACCAAACAAGGGGGTCTCATACACCAATTTGGTGTGCCTTGGCCATCACCTTCAAATTGGATAATAATAAAATAATATAAAACTTTAAATTAGTGTGGTCATCATATAATTACTTATTAAGTTAAATACTTCTTATTATTAATTTTTAGTGCAGTCTAACTAATAAATAAATTGACATTTCAAACCTTTTTTTTGAGTCAATATTTCCCAAATCTAATACATACTTTTAAGAATAATAAATTTAAGTTGTTTGATTATATTAGATATCATTTTCGGGATTCAAATCCTTTAAGTAAATCATTCATTTATGACGATTTCCATGAAAGGTAGTCATAACTGACTATTTTCTCATGATTTTTGAATAGTCCACTTAGCATGATTGATAAATTAAATATGTTTATAAAAAAAAATAATATTTGTAATATTTAATAAATATAAATAATACATATGGTAAATATTATTTTGGTGTTGATGAAAACTTTTGGTAAATTGTGTTGTGTTAGTTGATATATCCATGAAGATAAGTGTTCACCCGAAACTTCTCACATATCAATGAACACAACATATAGTTTACTAGAAGTTTCCATCAACATTATTTTATTGACTATGAAAATCATCATCCTAAAAATTTGTTTTGTATTTATATATTATTAAGTTTATATTTATCATTATTATTATTACTTTTTTTAATAATTTTTATTATTTTTAATATATTTGACCAACATAAACCTAACACTTAATTAAAAAATAACCACCCTAGATCAATCTTTAACTTCGGATCTAGGGCAAAGAGGAATAAAATCTCTTTTCACTTTAAAATAGGTTTGCATCTCAAGAAATTTGATCCCTCTCGAGGCTTGGTAGATCCAGAGTTATGAGTTTGCATCTCAGGAAATTTGATCCCTCTCGGCGCTTGGTAGATCCAGAGTTATGATGGATCTAGGCTGGTTTAATTATTAATTTTAATTATAAATATAAATGTAATTATAAATTTTATGTTTTTTGTTTAATTTTTACCAAGTCCAAATGTTAAACATTATAACGTCTCTTCCATACTAGGATCAAATGTATTTTACTTATGAATGTGAATAGTAAAGAAAATATTTAATAAAAAGTGGCTAGGGGTGGGGGGAATACTATTTAAAATGTAATATTAGTACATTTTACCTAATATTTACCATCACACCCGAGCCTAAATATTACATTTTACTCAATATTTTCCCTACTCACTAATTTTATAATTGAGTTTTTTTACTTTCAAACTTCAAATATAAACAAAAATTACAATAAGTTGACCAGTTAGAGGGGAAATATTGGGTAAAATGTAATATTATATTCTATAAAAACATTGTACCTTTACATGCTACATGTATTAAATGCCATCATTTTCTACAACTAATTATGTATCTAAATATAACATCAAACTAAGATGGATGCTAGTTTAATTTACTCCTGAAATAAGTTATATTCCACATGAATATCATGAGTCAATACCATGGATTTTGAAAACCACGGGTCACTTTTTTATTATTATTATTTAATTATTATAAATTCAAATGTAAAATAAAGGTGAAAAATGAAGTATTTTATTTATGACCGACATTGATTTTTAATGTAAAGTTATTTTTTTAAGGTAACCTTACACACAACATCCCTTGCGTATACATATATTATCCTACACACACACATATATATATACACAAATATATATATATATGTGTGTGTGTGTGTGTGTGTGTGTGTGTGTGTGTGTAGGGTTACCTAACAACATATCCCTCGTGTACTAGGCCGTAGAATTCCTCTAAGGGAAATGAAGGATTTTTTTAGGGTAAATATTGTATTTCTTTCTAAATTGGAATATACATGGATGTACTAAATACATGGGTGTACTAAATATGTTTAGTTAGTTTTGCACTAGGGAGACTTGATAATATCCAAAGTGTACTCTTTAGAGAGAGGCATAAGAAAGCATGGTTAACAAAAAAAACTCAATAGATGATATATATACTAATAAATGACAGAATTTGGATAGGACCCATACATGTCTTATCGTACATGACCGGGTCCTATGCTCCATAGAGTGTAGGATGTTATACCACTCCTCAAAGTGGTCCATTAAAATCCTAACACGGAGAATCTTCAAACTCTAATAAAGGTCGATTGGGTACATATACTAGTTAAATTGCCCTCTTCTATGGCCAACATAAAGAACCTAGTCATCCATATAAAAAAAAACCTCCATATTCAAGAATTTTTTTTGTTGGGAAGCCCCTTCTTGTGTCATAGAAGCTAACTCCTCCTAGATGGAACACGAGGTTAGATAAAAAAAACTTGGCAATTGATTCCTAAATCTTATGGTGCACACGTGTGTGCCCCCAAGAGGCTCTTTTTTTATAGTAGGCTACCTCTCGATGAATGCATGCTCACTGATGGGGCATATCACAAGCCTAGACAAGGATACATAAGCTGACAATGAAGAATATGCTTGGATAAGTGATGGAATCATTGTGATATGCCACAAAAGGATATGAGGGAACCCAATAGCATAGAATCATATGAAACCAATATTTAGAGGCAAGGAAGTTAGTCCAATTTTAATAGAGAAGTAGCAAGGGCATGATGGTGGGAGAGGGAAAATTTCGAACCTACTAAAGAAGCCAGCAAAAGGAGACAAAAAAACTGAAAGAAATGAACTCATAGATGAATACAAAGCTTTAGGAGAACATATGGAGGAGTGAAAATATTCAAGAGAGAACTTGCAGGAATACAAAGGGTGATAGAAAAAATGCAACCTAAAGAGGTGAGTGTATCTAATCTAATACTATAAGAATAAATAAAATTAAGAGAAGAATGGAAACCTTATATTTTCAAATTGACAACCACTATAAGGTTTTAGTGCCACAAGGGATAGTTTCCAATATGCAGTAGAATTGTGTATCTCAAGCCATAGGTTTCTCACTTGCATCTACACCTACTAAGTTGGGAAGGGGAAACATAAAATCCAGACCAATAATCATTGAAGGAAAATGGAAATTTCCACTAGAACTCTAGATGAGGAGGGAAACTTTGTTATTTCTAAAGCCACAAAACATAACTCGAATGCAAGTGTCAGGGCTTGGCCTAAGCTCATAGAAGTGGGTTGGAAAAATCCTCTAGTCCTTGGTAACAAAGCAAAGGTGGGAATTGCAAGTAAGGGG